>VCJN01000162.1:0-97411 GCA_006384855.1 Tetraselmis striata | reverse complement strand
GACGGGCGTCACGACGCAAAACAACACAGGTGTAACCGCGACTCACCACCGTTGCTTGCTGCGCGATATCACTCGCAGCTCGACAGCAGGTTGCACTGCCCTTGATGGACAGCAATAGACGAGGCACGTGCAGGTGTGATGTGCACAGATTCGAGGTGTTTGTGGTGTAGTAGCGTGGTTACAAGATGGGTGGATGAGACGTTTGGAAAGCCAAAGAGTGGGCGGGCAGCGCGCCGACAGGATGCTAAAGCATCCCGCGGGCGCGCGAGCGACTAAGCCCCTAGGCCTTCCCACGCGCTATTGGTCTGCACGGGCGCCGTGGTTGGCGGCAGTTAGCCGTTGGTACGGGCCCTAGGTCTGTCGGTGGTTCTAGGTGTGAGAGCTGAGCGACAGACAGTTGGTCGTTGCGCCATGGGTGACTGCTCGCTTGGACATCATGCATACACATACAACGCAGTACTGCAAGTACTAAAATTGATACCCGTATGACAGGCGACGAGTATTCGCCGGTATGCCAAGTAAGCAAGTCCCTGTACGCGCGCATGCGTACGCTGAAACGTTGTACGCTGTGACACCTACATATTAAGAATTACGGGTACTGGTGTGAATTACAAAAAGGGCAGTTCCCCAGAATTATAGAAAATCAACACAGCAAGCCGCTGTACGGGTACTGGTACTTGCTATATGATGCCGCGGGCGGTTGATATAATGATGCCCACAATTTTGCCGTTGCGGTGCGTGCCGAGCACCGGCCGAGGCCGCGGCCCGCGCTGCTGCCCCTCACCTGCTGATGGACCTGGAATCGTGCAGTGCCCTCCCCCGCTCCGACAGCCACCCGCTAACCCCAATGCCTTGCAACTGAATCGATTATCACGCTACAAGAACTGTTCCTCCGTCAGCTGGCCGCCAGAGCCCCACCCTCACCTGCGCACCTGAGCCGTTTTGCTTTCGGCGAGCCGAGAGGGGCAGCGTCGTCGTCGTCGTCGTACCCTGTTGGCAGACGTCCTGGAGCTGGTTGGCGGACGCTCAGCAGCTCGAGCACCGGACAGGTCGCTGGCCCAGATACGGTAGCGGCCCTCGGGGGAATTCTCGGAAGCAGCAGCCGGCGCAGCGATGGCGTCCACCGGGGAGAGCGGGATCACCTTCGATGAGGTGCGTGCCCCGTTGGCGCCCTTGGTGTGTGTGTGTGGGGGGGGGGGGGGGGGGGGGGGGGGGCTGGTGCCCGACCTAGGAAGTGAGGCACTCCCAAGATGCATAGCTGGACGGCAGGCGCGCATGAGGCCGCCAAACCACAGCGCTGCCAGCCGCCCCCAGTGCAAAGGGGGCATGGGGGGGGATAAGCATTACTCGGGTCCAGCACCGCCCTCTCCCTCTCCGCCGCTGCCTGGCCAAACACCGCCGCTGCCTGCCAACCCTTGCTGCGCGCTTATGCCCGCTAGCTGTGCACCCCGGCAGAACTACCGAATCCGGGTCCTGGACACCGACAAGTATGAGGCCACCAAGGAGATGCAGGTGCGCATGCGGTCACTTGGCGATGGAGGGAAAGGGTGCCGGCTGCCACCGTTGCATGGCCCGTGCTTTGCTACACGGGTGCTAACACCCCCAGCACGCGCTGTCCCCAGGGGCAGACGGAGGCCTTCGTGAGCAAGATATCGGAGCTCAGTGAAGTGGTGAAGAAGTACATGGAGCTGATTGACCAGCAGGTGGGGGAGCGCCCGATATTGATGCCATACGATCCGGGAACAGAAGTGTGAGGCCAATGCGGGGGGGGGGGGGGGGGGGGGGCATCAAGGAAGACAGAGGTGTGGGGGAGATGCGGCGGCGCAGGTGAGAGGGGGGGCATCAAGGGGAAAGAGCGTACTGACACGGTGCGCTGGGCAGGCCGAAAGGATCGAGATGGAGAAGCTGCGGGCGGTGGGGATGCGCAACAAGGTGGCGACCATGGAAGAGGTGCGACGCGCCCTCGGCCGGCATGCTGCCCCGTCCCCCTCCCCCCCTCCTCACCCCCCACCCCCCCCCCCCCCCCCCCCCCTCCCAAAGCGCCCTGCAGCTGGCAGCGCAGTCTCTGGTATGCTCCACGTTGATCGCCGTGCGGCCGTCTGAGCCCTCATGCACCCCGCCGATTCCACGCAGGAGCGCAAGCGCAAGGAGAAGGACCTCAAGGCCATGACGGCGGAGAAGCAGGAGGAGCTGGAGAGGTGAGTTGGCTCATGGGAGTGCAGTTGGCAAAGGAAGTGGGGGAAGCCGGGGGGGGGGGGGGGGGGGGGCAATGGGCTAACAGCAATTCCTTTCTTTATGACATGCAGATGTCCCCCCCTCCTCACTTTAACATGTGCTGATGTAATGCCGCTCTGTATGCAGGCTGAACGTTGAGTACGAGTCGCTAGTGAAAGCCAAGACAGAGCAGGAGCTGCTGATTGGGAAGCTTTCCAGCAGCAATCCTCGCGAGTAGGCTCCCAGTAGCGCGCACCCTGTAAAACATGATGCCACCCCCCCTTTACCGCGACCACCGCTGCCGGCCGCCCAGAGCCGGCCGGCCAGGGCTGTTCCTTGGCACAACGCCTCAGCAGCATACGGTGTCTTATTATCGTGACACGCAGCCATAATTCCCTCTTGCTGCCAGTGTTGCATACCAAAAGCACGCTTTTGGTAAACTTATATATTATTGCACTTTTTGAGTTTCACGCAACAGTGTTTGCCCTCCCCCCTCCACCAAACCTGCAGATAAATATATATTGAAAAATGTTGCGAGAAAACAGCACCTGGAAAACATCACAACACTGTCGACGCAATGCTGCAAAATAATCCTATTGTTTCGGCTCGCCGCAAACAGCCGCAAGCCATTTAAATGGCATGGCCTGTAGCTCAGGGGCAGGGCAAGTACAGTGATGCCCGAGTCCGATGACGCAGTTCGCGCATAATATTCTGGGCTGCGAGTGCCCACACCAGTTCGGTGGACTGGGAAGAAGCAAGATGCACCGTGTAGGCGCGGTGCCACAGGCTATAACTGAATCACATGCAATTGCCCTCGGCGAACCCTCGAGAACTTCAGGGGCTTAAAAGCCTGGCTGCCTGGGTATCCTGCAGTTGACTGGACCATATATGGCATGCATTCCACCACAAATGCTAAGTGCCAAGAGGTGTCTGTTTGGGGTGGTGTGGGAGAAGGGGGTGGGGGAGGGGAGAATGAGTCCATACCCTGTTGGCGACGTAGGAAAAGAATTAAAAAAGCTGCTTGAATTACCGGACGGGACTATTGCCATCTGGATAGACTTCGATAGTGACGCTCTCCTGCGTCTGTATCTATTGGGAAACCCACTTCTCTGTATCATTTTGGCGATCATCTCAGATTCGACAACGCGCCTGCATTTTACTTATTTTCACCAATGCCCAGCTCCTGCTACTACTGACATTACTGGGGGCACATCACTGATGCCATAGCTACTACTGTATTCGAGAGTACCGCCATTGCGGAGAAGCGCAGTGAAGCATGCGTGGTAAGGCAGAGCTTTTGCACTACTCAGTCGTTCATAGCGGCTGCATTTCTTGTGATCCAGGCCATTGTGAAATTCGTGCATGCTACTCCACCGGGTATGTGTACCGCTGGAGACCAGGTGGCACTTCCACAGGAGCAGCCAGATATCGCCAGTTAGAGGTGGAACTGTGTGACGTGATGTGAGGCAGCACTGCTGATCCTCGGGCGGCGACCAATACAGAGATAATGAGTAACTGCCGCGCGGCGCAGTCTCTTGGGTCACAGGGTGGTCAAGAACGCAATGCATCCCTGTGACATTTGACGGGTATATGGAGGAGGGGTGGCCTGATGAGAAGCTGCATTAAATTTTACATGTCATCTACACCTGTTTCTTGCCAGCTACAGATTCACTGGCGCTTATATTTATAGCTATCTCATGAGAAATACAGTTAATCATACATTTGTTACAGGCGAGAGCATCCTCTTTATGTTATGAGTCCGGGCTACCATGGACAGGACGGATCACGCCAGGGTGTAGGAGAAGGGGGGAGATGCGACTGCAATACAGCGGGGCAGGTCTGCCGAGCGGCTTGGAGAAAGACGTCTGCTTGGAAAACAGCCCCGATGAGTTACCTGCTCAGCGGCGCGAGGAGCGCGCGGCATTGGCCTTACCAGACTTGCGGCTGCGGCGGCCGCTGCCAGCGCCACTGGTGAAGGCGTTGGCCTTGTACTTGGTAGCGCCCTGTCCCTTGATGTAGCCGAGCGAGCTGAGCTCGTTGAGCGCGTCTTTGTCCGGAATATCACGCAGGCGGTGCGCCCAGGCGTACTGGTCCTCGTCAAATCCACCAACGACGTTGTTGGCGAAGTTGGCCGGCGGCGCGCGAGGAAGGTCATCCTCGTCAAAACTGGCAGTGGCAAACGGAGTTTCGTCCATGGAGCGTGCGCTAAGATCGTTATCACCCCCCATGGCGTCGTCCTCCGTTGAGTACCGGCACTGCATCACCTGGACGTGGTTGTCGCCGTCGCGGCGACGGACCTGCACTGTGGGTGTGCGACCTGTGAGGAGCGCGTCAACGCTGTCCTCCACCCAGTGCGTCACCCAGTCGGAGCGCGAGCGCATCTCGATCAGCAGAGGGAAAGTGGGCGCATGTGCACGCTCCAGCACAGTCTTCTGAGTGCCGCGCGCACGAGCCTCGTCGTCGCCGAGCGTAACGCTCTGGATGCCGCCCACAAGATCGCTCAGCGTCGGGTTCTTGATCAGGTTCTCCAGCAGCTGCCCATGCGCAGTACTGATGAGTATCACGCCGCGCTCAGCAATTGTGCGGCACGCTAGTGCCTCTGCCTCGGTGCCAACCTCGTCGACAATGATCACCTCCGGCATGTGGTTCTCCACTGCCTCAATCTGCGAAGTGGGGGGGGGGGGGGGGGGGGGGGGGGGGGGGGGGGAGGAGGCACATTTGATTAGGGCAATGACGTAACATATGCAGCCAATATATCATGCGGTCCATGCAAGCATGAAACTGATACCATGATACAATTCTACAATTCTACAATTCTACAATTATACAATTTCATTACAGTTTCTGTATATTTCATTCATGACTGGGAGAGGGAGAAAGAATGACAGAGAACGCGCGCGGGGGGGGGGGGGGGGGGGGGGGGTGCGCACCATGACGCGGTGCTGCTGGCTGGGGTCTGGCACCTGCATCCGGCGGGCAGAGCCGATGGCAGGGTGCGGCACATCACCATCTCCACCAATCTCGTTAGAGGTGTCAACGATGACAACGCGCTTCCGCAAGTCATCGCTGCAATCCGATTGAGAGGCAGCGGAGTCAGCGAAGGCTCGCCCATTGAATCGGTACATGTAAAGCACGCACATCAGCTCCTTGAACAACGATGACATGTATCGAATCTGCTGCAATCTCGGTAAAACAAGCCGGTTTCCATGAGGGTGTCAGCACCCAGGGCATATGCGGAGGAGGTGTCTCACCTGAGCACGCGTGCCATCTCGCGGATAACAGTGGTCTTGCCCACACCGGGACGGCCCAGGAAGAGAATGCTCTCCTTAGCCTCCAGTAGGTCGTGGACCATATCAATGTGCCCCGTCACAGCGCGGCCAACGCGGCAGGTAAGGCCAACGACTTTTCCCTTACGGCTGCGCATGCAGCTGATACGGTGCAAGGTGCCTTCGACACCAGCGCGGTTATCGCCCCCAAACTCGCCCAAAGCCTCGCAGGCGGCATCTAGATCCTCCCAGGACACCTCTTCCTCGCACAGGATCTCAGACTCGCCGTCGCCCAGGAAGCGCGCCTCTGGGCGGCGCCCGATGTCCAGGATGACCTCCAGTAGGGTAGAGCGGTGCGGGTGGTTGATAACACGGTCGCGGATGCGAGGAGGCAAGACGCCAATCATCGCATCCATGTCATCCTGCACGATCACACTGCCGTCTTCCTCTGCCACGACTGCGAGATATACATTGCACCCCCGGCCATCAGCTGGAGCCGCCCGACACATGCAAGGCCAACATAATGCTGGACAGGAGGTTGGGGAGGCGCATCACCCTGGTCATTACTGCCTGAGATGGCAGCAGCAGCAGCTACTGGGACCTGACAGGCAGTGCCTCTCATGGCAGCCGCATGGCGGTTGTTGGCGGGGAGCTTGGAAGACAGCGCAAGACGTGATCTTGCGGCCAGCTGCTGAAGGTGGCAGGTGTTGCCCGTGCCCCTGGAAGCCAGCAAGAGCAACATGTATCGGTGTAACGTCGAACTGGCTGCCTCGCCCCCTCCCCCCTCTATTCCTGCTGTGTCTGCAAGCAAAGCCAATGTGGACAGGCAAACGCATGCGCCATTGGTGTGGAACATGCGCGGCGTGTGGGAGGTAATAACCCGGACCTGGCAACAGCCCGCCAGGCGGGTGGCACTGAGTGTGGCGGTGGTAGTGGGCGCCATCTCCGCTGGCGGTGGCGTCAGCGGCGGCGTCAAGAAGGAAGCCGGAGGCGGTGCGAGGGCCAACCACTCCTGGGAAGGAAGCGAGGACGAGCGAGGCAAGCAGAGCTCTGGGCAACGGGGGAAGGGGGGGGGGGGGGGGGGGGGGGCAGGGTGTGAGAAATAGCAGTGTGGGAATTGGGAAAGGGGAGGGGGAGGCGCAGGTGTGGGTGGCTCTTGGACGCGTGGAGACGTGTGATGAAGACAGTTGGGCTGATATCGAGAGATGCGATTTTTTCTGGGCTGGTTTCTGTACTGGTCCAGTACCGGTACCCATTGCACTGGCAATAACCGCGCACCGGTGTGAATTATTACAAAAAGGCCAGTAACAAATCCACGGCGGCCAGCAGTAATTAAAGATAAACACAGCAAGCGGCCTGCATCATCCCGCCGAACACCGGTACGCGTACTAGTACTACGTTCGCCAGCGCCCTGCCGCTGATCGGGTGTATATAAGCACTGAACATTGTACATTGTCATTACATATATATATATATATATATATATATATATATATGTATGTATGTATGTAAATATATATGCATTACATATACATTACATATACATATAAATTACATGTGCTAGCTGGAAATGGTCGTTGGTTACTGCAGCTCGTATTGAGGACTACTCGTATGAGTACTGGTGTGAATTACAAAAAGGGCAGTACTCGTATGAGTACTGGTACGGGTAGACGAAACAGCGCTGACGATGGCCCGATACTCCCACCTACACTCATCCGAGCAGCGGGATGAAGCAGGTCACGACGACGAATAGGGCCGCGTATAGTCCCGATAAGCGTATATCCCGAACTCGCGTATATCCGTATATTCCTGCATCGTCTGATGGAGATATGGTCGCTACCAGTGTACCATACAAGGTACACTCCTTCCCCGCTCGGTTGATTCCTGCATCGTCTTGTATGCGAGAGGTCCCGGGAACGATTTCTGATCGACGTTTTTTCGGAAATATCGTCCCGGCGTGTCCTGGTTTTCCCGATTGGTGCATTAGGCCTTCGGGTTCGAGTAAGGCAATGGTCTATGGGCTATGCCAGACCTACGACTGCAGTTGGCGCAAGAGGTCAAGTGCTGGGGCGGCTTAGGCCGATGTCCCGGGGCGAACTTCACTTAACCATACCAGTAGCGGACTTGGGGACTAGATTTAATTGGGTTAATGCCTGGGCCGGTTCCTCGGTCGGAAAATAATGAATTGTTCTGCAGGAGCGACTCGGATATAATCTATCTATTTACAATCCTTATACGGTGTATCTCGAATATGGAATATGGAATATATACGGGTACCGGTATGGAATATGGAATATCTAAATTATTTGAATTATATTTCGCAATCCGATATAGCGACTATGACAGCGCAGATTCATCCGCGACTTATTCCGAGTGCTGTACACCCTGTCATCTCAATATATTACGGAAGACTTCCGCTACTCGTGGGGTGTAGCAACGGTGCAGCGACGCCAAAACTGGATGAAAGTAAGGAAGTTCAGAACTGGGAATTCAAATTTCGAACGATAAGGTGATCGAAGCTGAATAAAAGCATTGAAATGATAAGCCAGCTAGGGCACGAGACTTGGTATCAGACTTTCCGCATATAAGCCGATTTACGCATTAGAGGACCGCTTTTTAGGACCGATAAGGACTGCCACAAAGAGGGATCTTTGTGGATTAACGACTGGCTTTATGGACCCTGAAAAATATAAGGAGGAGTGCTTTTACCTGAATAATCGGATTCATGAATCGCTGTATCCGCCTTCTTTGTCCGCCTTATAAAAGCGGCGCGCTGTAGATTTATCAATAATCCCATTTCGCACCGTCGGAGGCACAGGCGGTGCACTAGTTGCTACTGGGACGCGGGGGCGCCAGCCTGGCGCGAGTGCATTTCGCTCGTCGTCGTCACCCGTCAGGCCAGATAGACCCACAGCGCACCGCCATGGCCTTGTTAGCGACACCCGTACCCGACACTCGTAGCCTGACACCCGACCGAGCCAGCAGCGTACACATATTATCAACCAGCGGAATGCGTTCGACCGGGGTTTGGGGGCTAGGGGTTACACTAGAAGCCGACCTCGGGGGTTCGCAGGTCGTGCAAGGGCAGGGAGTGAAAGCAGGATACAGTGGAGGTGAACCAGAGAAAGGAGTTATGGTGGATGGTGCGCCACGACAACTGTAGGGCCGCTGCGTGGCAAGGTCTCAGCTGCTACTAGGTATCCAGCTGCAGTTACTGAGACTACGGGCGCAGACGCATAAAGGTATGGACAGAAATTTTGGCCACGGGCGGACGGACAGATACAGAGGGTGGCCTCGGGGTGGTCGCGGCCGATACGGGTCGGCTGCCGGGCTGGATGCTAGGCGCGCGCGTTTGAAGCGGTAAGAGGCTGCGACCACCCGACAAGAGGGGCCGATTCACAGCAGGGAGAGCTTACCTCGGCAGCGACAGGTTGGCTCGGAAACAGCGGTAATGCCTGTCGTATCCAGATGTGAAGTGGAGTGTCCTGGACCTGGAGAGTTAGTCTATTTCAAATGAACAGGCTCGCAGTCGCTACCTATATCAGTTCGTGGTGGGTGGGTATTATGCGGCGTTGACGAATGCAGTTGCAGGTGAATAAGGGGCGCGCGGGAAGAGGACGCAGCATCAGGGATTCAGGGCAGCAATATTTTTGCTGCTCGCCTTCGCCTTCACTAGCCACCTCTTCGTACGATGTGTCTTGTTGCTGATATTCGTTGTATAGTCGTTACATATCCGTTAAATCCCATTTAATACGTGAGTCTAGTATTCATCTGATTTTTTAATAAATTATATTAATATTACGATGTATAAAGTACTATGCTGACTGATGCGCTTCGCTGGGCACTGCCGTCCGCTGGGCTGCTGGCACCAGAATCTGATGCCCCGCCGACCAGCAAATCTTTCTGTGCGCTGGCCTGCTGAGTGCTGACTGGCTGCTTCTTCGTACTACTGTATATATGGGCTTTTGGACGGCTTTTGGTACGTCGTATAATGATCCCCGATACTACTACGGCACGAGTATAGATTTCCTGACGAATATATTGTCGATAAACAAATAAATCATACGAGTGTACTACTGCTGGTACCGTAACGACGACCCTGTATAGCGACTATTTCTGGTCAGAGCGCGCTCGGCGCCGCGACGACAAAATACTACTTTCGGTGATCGTACGAGCACGAGAGAATTCCTGTACTATCTATATACACACATGTTTTTCCCGCCCCCGGGACAGCACTGGCACCAGTGAAACCCTTGCAGCGTCTACGACGGCCGTTTAGGCAGTGATCCAGTAGGTTAGGGGTAGGCGACGCTCCATTATAGTAGTCATCAAGCAAATTGCCGAAGCATTCTGAAAGGCTAACTGAAGGCTAGTGACAGAATTTCCTGCACAGACTGTTGGATCACCGTCTGAAACACTGCCCTTGAAAATACCCGGCACTGAACGACCACGAAAAGGTCCGCCCTACCCGTTTGGGCGTCGGCCCATTCGAGTAATGCGAGTTGGGGCAAGCCCCAACCCGCGGAGCAAAGCATTTCGGGAGTGCGATACATACGTAACAAAAAAAACAATGTGAGGGAGGGCCGGACACCATAGCTGGAAAATTTTCCCATTCCCAATAAATCCAGGGCGCCGTGAAGGGAGGGGGGGACCCCGCCCAAACTAAAGGCAGTTGTGTCCTCAGGTGTTGACGCCATAACCTGACTACTAATATAATCCCTAATAAACTCCGGAACTAACAACCCCAAATTGTGACGGTGATACCCCCACCGCGGGCACTCCACCAACATATGCTCGATATAAGTCTCAGGTTCACCACCGCCACATGCAGGGCAGTGTTCAAGGGACCGCTCAGGCATGGCATCAATCCGGCCAATCGGCGGGCAGTGGGAAATACTCGGGTGCGCGTAATTGTATTCATAATGTGCAAGCCCGGCCACAACCCCCCTGTGGGGACACCCACACCGGACTACCGTGGCAACGGGTTTATTTGACGAATAAGACGCCTAGACATATATATAATATATATATATATATATATATATATGATATTATATATATATATATATAGGGCGAACGTAGGGCTAGCTGAGGCGGCGCACCTTCCACTTGAGTGGATGTCACTAGCCGCCGCGCGCGATGCCGCTAAACTAGTAAAGGCATCGGTGTGGGCGCGTTAACGAATCGTCGGCATCGTTAGCACGCACAAAAAACCCGGGGTATATATATTATGCCTTTAGTATGCCTTTACTAGTTTAGCGGCATCGCGCGCGGCGGCTAGTGACATCCACTCAAGTGGAAGGTGCGCCGCCTCACCTAGCCCTATCTACGTTCGCCCTAGCTAGTCGATCTAACCACCACATAATCCCCGACGTCCGCGTGTTAGGGCGCGCCCGACTTAGCTGATCTACTAAATGGGCTATACATGTATTTTGCAATTCGTGCAGGTTGCGACGCCATGCGTGTCTACGCAATGGAACATATTCGTGATCTTCAGCGGAACGTGGACACTACCATGCATATAATAATGCGACTCGCGCGGATTAATGCGTATGTGAGCGAAACACGTTGGGGGGGGGGGGGGGGGGGACCACTGGTGCAATTTCCAACGGCTATCTTGCATCACACCGCTTCCCGCGGTAACTCGTACCGTAGTTCGGATTCCGAATAAACCACGGACAATACAAAGGCGTCAGGCACAGCCGCCGGCGGTGGTGCCATGCCATCCCTGCCACATGGCCCACCCACACAACGAGCCAGCCACCAGGTCGGTCGTCGGTCAGTCCAAGAGATTGGCAAGATGCCCATGGGACGGGGAGGGGGGGGGGGCACTCGTAGTTACAGGGTTTGACCACGATGGTGTCGTCTGGGGTACCGAATCGCCGCGGACGCGGCATGAGGCACCAACCCGCCCGCCCGTCGCCCGCAAAACGCGAGTAACAAAGGCACCAACTATTGTTGTCGACGGCCTCGACCCGCCAAGGCAAGGACGAAGCCTCGAACGCGGCGCGCGTTGGGCGCGTCGTCAGCACTGCGCGTGGGCCACGGTCTGTAAGGGCGAGGCGGTGCAGCGCGCCGAGCAGCCCGCCCGGGCGGTAAAAAGGACAAGGAGCTAGCCGGCATGCGCGTCTCACAATTTTGTAAAGGGCATCGTGGACAAGGCATACACGTGCCCGTGCTGCAAGAAGATTATCCGCGATGTCCCCCCAAAGAAGATCAAGAACGAACTGAGGGAATTTGCAAGGATGCATGCTGCGGAGAGGTATGTTATCTCGAATTGTTTTGCAGCGTTTCCATATGTATTAATATGTTTCATGCTGATTGGTAACACTATGTTGCCGATTTTTTGTAATTATATGCACATTGCAGGTACCTCAATTGCAAGCCCCCACTGCTACACATCTAAGCCAAGCATAAGGTACACGATCTCCTGCACATCAACCTCTGCATCACGGCGGGCCTGACTTACCCAACGGTAAGCGGCTCCGATGATGTGAAGGTGCAGACCGCCTTGGAAATCTGCAAGCAACTATGGGAGCTGCTGTTGGAGCCCGTGGACCCAACTCGCGCACCAGGCACCGCCCAGCTGCCACCTCTGCACTTGAAGGAGGCTCGGGCACAACAGGTAGGTCAAGCAAGTGGCAGAGAAATTCGTGCAGGCATTTGTCAATGATGCAGGTGAGAATGATGTTGCCACCGTGTACTGCCACATTCTACAGTGCCATATCCCT
Source organism: Tetraselmis striata (assembly GCA_006384855.1). Taxonomy (NCBI): domain Eukaryota; kingdom Viridiplantae; phylum Chlorophyta; class Chlorodendrophyceae; order Chlorodendrales; family Chlorodendraceae; genus Tetraselmis; species Tetraselmis striata. Next base: position 85,200 of record VCJN01000162.1, on the reverse strand, counting down.
GGTTACATAAGCTAGTATGGCGACCTGCTAAAATGTGATTATCACGGGTATGAGCACGCTCACTTGGTCACAAAGACTGCCTACCGAAGGGACGCTGCTAGGCACCTAGAGTTCAGGGTAGGGGGAGGTCCTTGGCCACATGAAAATTCATGAAAGCCACCAACATGAGCTGCCCACACCAAAGCGACCGAAGCGTGGCCCACAGGGCAAGAAGCGCGCTACGCCCACGCAGAGCGCCCCCCCCCTCGTCGCCCCCCCCCCCCCCCCCCCCCCCCCCGCCCCCCCCCCCCCCCCCCGCGGCTCCCCCCCCCCCCCGCCGGGCACCACGCGGGCTGCGCCCACGGGAGCCGCAGCAGCCCTTTCCCCCCATAGAAACATTGTAATAGCTTTTTCATGACAATTGCGATGCACAGTTTGATATATGTAGTGAAAAGATTACAGCGCGGCTAGCGCCTGGCCGCCGCCTTCCTGTCAGCGAGCATCTTCTTTCCCTACCGCACTCTCTTGCCATGCTCTCTCTCAAGGCGGGCCTTGGCATCTTTAAGCATGCCGGCAACCCTAAGCATGTTGGGGAACTCCGTGTTGCTAATACCGCCTTACTTGCCTACCGTCCCATCGGCACGCCGGGGCTTCCGACCGTCTGGCTGCCTTGGGGTGGGAGAGCGCGGGTGGCTGCCGGCGTCCTACTTGCACGGCCGGCAGAGCGTGCCGGCCGGTATCCTGAAGGGCGGGCCGGGGGCGGCAACAGAAAAGTTAGAATGGCATGTAGCGAGTACGATTGGCATTTCTAGTTAATTGTAATTCTCAACCACCCAACCCCACCGCCATTCGCACAGGCAAGTTGCGGCGCTCACTTGTAGGGCAGGCCGGTGGGCTGCCCGCCATCGACGTCCGTGATGTTGAAGGCCCCCGCCTCGGCGAGGCACGGCAAACAGTAAGCGGCACCGCGCTCGACGGTGCCGTGCTTGACGAGACGCTCCGGGGGCGTCAGGACGCGCCCGGTAGTCGGGGACAGCTCCAAATCGTCCTCCTCGTCGCTCCCCTCGTACTCCCACTCCGACCCACTACCCCCCACGTCCTAGTCCTCAACCAAGGAGAGGTCCAGGAACATGGTGCCGTCGTGGTTCGGGTAGCGGGGTTTAGTCCTAGCTGCGCGGCTGGGTTGGTTGCGGGTAGGTGCCACGCCCCCGCCGGTGCCATCCTCCCACTCGCGCATTGCCACAGAAATACCCATCCACGAAAACCGGACTAGGGGACTGTAGAACACACTAGGAGAGACTCCACCAAGGCAGAAAGTTCCCAAATACACGTGGCTAGGTCTCCAAACCGTTAAAGACATTTTTCCTAGGCGGAGTAAAGCAGCGGCATAGGTGCGAAGTTGAGGGATGTGGGTGGGTGGGCGTGCTCGCAATGTACAGGGTCTTGAAGGTCGCCACGGAGATGCCAAACTACTTGGCCTCTGAGGCCAGAGAAGCCGCGCCAAGCAGCCGAAAGTCCCGTTTTGGGTCCATTGCGCCCCCGGGGGAGGCGGTGCTTCGGTTGGTTGAGTGTCTGTGACTGAGAATGTGGCAGGGTGACGAGTGGGTTGGCCTGTACATGGCGTTGTGCCGCACCCGCATGCGTGCAGCTGAGTGGGCGGAAACCGGCATTTTGGATATAACATACTCGGGCAGTTATCGCACTACGGTACGGGTTACCGCGGGAAGCGATGTGATTGAGAAGCTATCCTCCTCGTCGAACAACGTCATCTCGCACGGCGGCGGGTAGACATGTTGCGCGCAGCTGCGACACCAATTTCTCTCGAACTGAGAAAAGTCAGGATTAATGCCCAACGCCTTTAGCGAGGCCCCTTCCGTCTTCGGAAACCTAGCGTCGTTGCCCAGTGCAACGTGCAGAATATGCAGTATCTCCTCCTATGCCGCGGGCAGCTCGCAGTCCGCCTTGACGCCCAGGAGGTCGACCATGACATGCCCGATGCGCGACGAACGCTTCGGGGGCTTACCCAACAACTCGTGGGAGAAGCAGTCCATCATATCTTCGTGGCTCTTGTCATTCTCGGCACCATGCTCAGGCTCGCCGCCAGTACCCGTAGAGGGGCACAAAGCAACACCGTAGTTAGCAGCAAGTAGACGGGACACGGTTTTGTATAATTTGTGCACAGTGAAGATAGGCACGCGATGTAACTAGCAGCAACAAATATGTCTAATACGACTTACCTCTTTGGCACCGCCTTCAACAGTGCTTTCGCGGCGCCGCTCCCGATCTTCCTCTCCTTCATGCCCCCCGCCCCCCGTCTCGTCCCCGTCGCTGCCGTTCATGCTGAAGAGAAATCGATTCGGTTCTCGTTCTTCATGCTCGTCCTCCCACAAGGCATCGTCGTCAACATTCGCCGTACACCGCTCCGCCCTCTCCTCACAGACCGTCCGCCCAGTCTTGCGGTGTAGGACTACCACATGGTCTCCGGGCCTTGCCCCTGTCGCTGCCAACCTTATTGTCGATGTCAATATCGCCGTTAGACTCGTCCGAGATACTGTGCAATTGATGGAAACACCAAAGAAATACTAGGTCGCGCGTACTATAACGTACTATATCCACTTGAAATCCGTAATCGTCGAGGACCAAAAGCACGGAATAGAACATCATCTGATGCCGCCACCGTGAGAGCGATCGGCGGAGTTTGAGCAGGAAATCGTCTAGGTACGCCCATGGCAGTTGCAACATGGCAACACACCACGTGGTTGCCTATTGGTGAAGAGGTGTGCTGGCTGGGTGATAGGCGACAAGATTTGGGTGGGACGCAAAGAGTAAGCATGCGTGCATGGAATACAATGTTAGTGAGAAAGCAGTCGCGCATTTCCTGCCGTCATGATGTCGCATCCTAACCTTGTTGAGAGAATAGTTGTGACGGTAACCTCGGAGTGATAAGACGATAAGCACCGCACCGACCCATCCTCCCACGTTAATTCGTTGGTCGGGAACGTTCCGCTGTTCGGTCGACGCGAACGTCAGGCAGCCGGTGCGGCGGGTGGTGACGGGGGGGCAGGCGGTTCGGGCGAAGACGGAACGGGCTCTTCGGGTTACGATGTGGTGGTGGTTTTCAACTGAAGGGAAGGGGAAGGGTATGACGAGCGTCGGTTAAGATTGCCATGGCAAGCTGGAATCCACACACTTGCATGCAATCACCGACAATAAGCGGGCTTGCTCCACCGAACATTCGCCGTTGGTCGGGTGGCTACGGTGTTGTACGTTGAAGTGGTGGCTACTGCCGGCGAGGCGAGGGGTTTAAGGGCAGTGGGGTAGCGAGTGGTTAGATGTCGGGCGAGACCTGCGGATGATAAATAAGTCAGACGAGGGATAAGGTAGTCACATCGCCGCCTCGTGCACGTCAGCAGCGTCAGGCCGTCCGCGCGGTTTCGCGCCATGGCGAAGTACGCGTGCGTGGGCCGGCGGGAGGTGCATCTTCACGTACCGTTTCGCGTACGGGTACTAGTGTGGCGTCGAGATCCCACCGCAAGTACTCGTGGCATGCATGGATAAGCGCGGATAAGTGCGGATAAGCTCACATAAAGAGGGAGTAGTTGTCAGGGTATATGGAATACGGTATTGGTATTGGTACAATGAAAAAGAGTACAAATACATTATTAGAAGTGCCGTATTAAGGGCGGTTACGCGGACCCGGCTTCGACGGGTGCCGATCTTCTATACCGTTAGCGACTATGAGCGCCTGCCGCATGTCATTTACCCGCCGGTACCCATATAAAGCAAATCCGCAACGGATTCCAAACATATAATATCGATTAATCCCCTAGTCACAATTTTAACCCGCCGGGTATCGCTCGGCTATACCCGACAATATTTCAGCAATAAGGATTAGTCGCTATCTACCCTACCATATCAATTACGAGGTGAGTCTGTGCGTGAGTCTGTCGCCGACTTTCGGGACTGTTTCGCATAAACTATCACATATATCAACAATGTATCCCTTATAGATTCCGTCATAATTCCGCGCAAGCCAAAATAACAGTCGCGCTTACGTGTTGACTACCGGTACAGGTACCGGTCGGCCGGCCGCCCGGCCGCCGCCCGTCGGGTTGGTCGTCGCTGTTCGTCAGGTCTACGGGGCGGGCATGGCGCGAAGCGCCGAGCCCGCCGCGTGGACCGGACCCGGACGCCGTACAACGTCCGTCGTCGGACGACCGTCTCCGTTGCTGTTGTTGTCGCCGTCGCCGGACGGACGCCGGGCCCCGGGTCGGCGGGTCGGCGGACGCGGGGTTGTACAGTGTTGCGACTACTACGATTGATCCTAGGCTCTCTCGATTCCACACTCTTGCAACGGGTCTACTTGCTGTCAATATCGAGATGTACGACGTCGCCTAGCTAATTACCGACTATTCGGCGGCAATGATAAGTTTATTTGTTGTGTTAGATGCCTATGTCTCCCTCAAAAAAGGGGGTTCCCGGATATCCGCAAAACAATATTGTTGAATCCCGAACAATACTAAGAAATGTATTGGAAATCCGGATCGAGGCGTACGGTCGCGCCTAATTTGCCTCACGGCCGCTAGCACGCTATCCTTGGCGGCGCCACGTCGGTTTATGGGCTCTTCCATTCGATGACACCGTCCCCCGCCGTGGAACGACCCTCGCGCGGCCACAAGTGCGCATCGGAACATGCACCCTCACAACAGGCACCCCCACCATGCCGTTGAAACTGATTGGCGGCGTTCTGTTAGTATGCGTAAGCGTTAATAACACCGACAACGTCTAGCAGTTCAAGCCGTCGTGGAGGAAGGCGTCAGAGTTCGGTCCGACGGTGACATGCTCAAAGGTTATGTTAGTAGCCATGCGTTGTCATATGCCCCCGCCTCCCTGCCGCTTCACGATGCCGATGTTGTCGCCATGAGCGTCCCAAAGAATGCCGTAGCCGCGCAAGACGGCATTGCGCTTATCGACGATACCCTCTCCGATGCGCTGGAAACGCTTGAGGTGGCATTCCTCCACTTTACAGTAGAGGCGCGCCTAGCGCTGGTGAACCCTATCTATGTTGTGTATGATCACGGTAGCCACATCTAACAGCCGCCACATACCCACGCCGCACCCCCGGTGAGTCCACTAGTGTGTCGAGGAAGAAGAGACACTTCTATATACTACTACACTGGCTAGCGTCCATGGAAGTCGGGCGGTAGGCAGTCGATACCGATACCGATACCGTTACGGAAGGTGGGACATGACTTCGTGCAGCATGTGCACCTCGCGCGGTTCCCTTGCAACTCGCATGAAAATATCAAACGATGTGTATTGCTGATCATAATTTGGCATGTGTGTGCTGACTGACTGCATATATATTGGTATGGCTGCAGGGAGTACGTTATGCAACAAATTGCGAAGGCCTCGGAGAACTACAACATGTGTGGCATGCATCCATTCGATGAAGACCACCCCGAGGCCAATAGAGAATTGTGTTGCCTACATGAACATTGTGCGCATGCAGGGGAGCTAAGCCGGTCGTACGGGTTCGCGAAAACATCGGAGCTGAAAGACGGGCGCGGCAAAGCATGTGGGGGGAGAGAGCAACAACCACCAGCTCAGCAGCATCTAGCAGGCGAGCATGCGCGGCACAGTTTTGCATCCGTGAGGCGCAGCACAGTCAGCGTAGCGTGCGAGAGATAATAATGCGACCATGACTCCGTAGCATTCATCCATCATTACACATACATAGTATGGTAGGCTTTGCCCGGGAGGGCAAGGGGCTAACACTGCAACACTGTAATCATGATGTTTCTTCATAATTTTCCTGCTCTCTTGCGCATTAACTGAATATGTGACAATATCGTGCTTGCCCATGTGTACTTGTTGGACATCATAAGCATTGATATCACACCCCGATTGCGGGTTTGCAATGCTTTTTACAGTACTTTATAGTACCTGCGCTCAAAAGGGGGCGGGGGGGCGCGGGGCACCCAAAACAACACATTATCATATTCTCATGGCATTATCATCGAGCGACTACCCGTACGGGTACCAGAATACAAACCCGTTGTCGTGCGCGCGCCTTCTATTAATAAGTAAAGTAAAAAGTAAATTTCGCCCCGCCCCGGGACATCGGCCGAAGCCGCCCCAGCACTTGACCTCGTGCGCCAACTGCAGTCGTATGGAGATAGGGCGTGCAGCTTTATGTGTTATGGTTTAGGAAGCAAATCTGCCCAGAATTTGGCCGGGGGGGGGGGAACGTTCAGACCATCACTGTCATTACGGTTCATCACTTGATGTACTGTCTTATGTACTTGTCTCGTCCCCGCGACGACTCAGATATTGCCGCGCCGTACCAGTAGTCGCCGTCCCATAGTACAGCGAGCCAACCGCGCATAAGCGACGGCGCGCCCGCTCATCCGCCATCACAGCTCCAGCCCGCACACACAGTGCTTGTGCGGCGCACTGCGCAGCACCCACGCATGGAGGACCCCACTGTCGCCGCTTCGGTGACTGTGCGTGTGGCTAATACCGGTCTGGGCCGGAACTACGACGTGATCTTGGGTAGCACGTTCGACCTGCGCACGGAGAAATGGCTTGCCGAAAACACCTGCGTAGATTGGTTGCAAGAGGCGTAGATTGGTTGCAAGAGGTTATGCTCGACACGAAGAAGCCTGAGCTGGAGCTGCACGCTGCGCAACTCGACGATTGTACGCTCGGCCTGGAAGTCTTGAGGCGCCCCCTATCCGTACGCTCCGCGAACGGGATATTGTTGACTCGGGAGGGCGGTGATGTGGCGGCTAGTGACGCGACAGTATTTGTCACGAAGAAGTGGTCGGCGCTTAATTTTAATATATATAGTATTGCCTTTAATATCCTGTGCGAATGTGTACTCTCATAGGTCGAATTAATCCTTCAAACCTTGAAGAAGCTGGACCCCAACGCCTGGGCACAGTGTCTGTCACACGCAAGCAGCGGGAGAAGTTCCATGTCATGGAGAAGGTGTTGAAGAACCACGCCATCTCTACACCGTATATGGTGCAGCAGTCCAGCATCAACGGCGACAATTGTGAATGTGCAGCATGTGCACTAAACATTTGGAAACCGAGTGTGATCAAAGATTCATCCAGCGTTGTATCAACAAGTGCAGAAGATGCGCATGCCAACCCCTATCCCCAAGGCCGCTCCTGAAGGTGGGCAGAGCGACAAGCTCAGCTACATGTCCTTTGAGGATTGCAGCCTCCAGCCCTTCACGATAGAACATCAACCCTCCATGGTTGCCAAGCAGAAAGCAAAGGAGGCATCATTCCATGAGTCACCTGGTGGCCGTGGAGGCAGAGGCCGCAGAGGAGGCCGTGGGAGCAGAGGTGGCCGCACAGGCCGGGGCGGCAGAGTTGATACAGCCCAACCAGAGATGCATGATAACTGTTTGGAGATTTCTACACCCGGAGGCGCACCCTTCCATTTGCAACTGGACAGGGGCACTGTGCAGTGCAAGGAGTGTGCCAAACCTCGCGTCATTTTCTCGCTGAGGGCACCCAGCAAGATGCAGCCGTCACATACCAGTGAGGAACAGCCACCCAGCAAAGCAGACATCGCAGCTTGCATGCGCATTGCAAAGGATGTTTTGCAGGATGCTATTGCCAGCCAAGACTATGTGTGTGGTGGCCAACCACTCCCCGAGGAGCATCCCTTCCACGACATCTTCAACACTGCCCAGGATCTGGAGTGCCATAGGCATGTGGAGCCACAGTTTTACTCCAAGCGTGGCCGGACTCCCCAGGTTGCATCTTGGTCAAACCCCTCCTTGTGCTCTCAATGTGTTGGTGGTTTAGAGGCCACTGTTGCATAAGGCATTCCCTTCAGCACTATCCTGCCGTTGTGTGACAAGTGCAGGGGTGAGGGTGTGAAGTATCCTGTCAGAAGTAGGATCAGGATGTCACAGGCTAGGGCCGCCATTGCAACGCATGCGGCGTAGGCAGCCGCGCACAAGGCCAACATGGCCACCGGAGTGTCTAGGAAGCGTCCCAGGGCGGAGACTTAGGTGGCATAGACATTCCCTCCAATTCCATGTAAGTAAAAGGGCCAAAAGACCCTCCCCCCACCCAATATCTTGACCCCCTGAAGGGCTTCTGCACATGGCCCAACGCCACATGTGCCATTTTTGCACATTGCATTGCCCTACTACCATTATTATTGCACCATAGCATCCCTCTCAATAACATAAGCATGCATGGTTGGAGTTGCATCATTCTTGCGTGCGCAAGTGCCCTAAACAAGGAATCGGGTGATGGTCTAACTGACTTGGGGGGGGGCATATCTGGGGGGGGATTGTCTCCTAAACCACAATATATAAAAGTGGACGCCTAGGTCTGGCAGCATAGCCCGTAGACCATTGCCTCATTCGAACCCCGAAGGGCTAATGCATCAACCGAGTAAACCCGGGACACGCCGGGCCGATATTTCCGAAATACATCGGCCAGGAGTCGAACCCGGGTCTCTTGCACACGAGACGACCGCTCTACCGAGCGGACAAGGGATGTACCTGCGCCTTATATTATTATTGTCGGTCGTCGCGTCGCGATAAATCGATGATCGTCCGACCAGTGGCGACCACTGTGTCTTATATACTACGACTGTACGAGGCACGGTGCAATTATTATTTTGCGACGGTCGCCGCGCTAGTAATCTTGCATTCGTACCCGTACCCGGCTGCTTAGTGGAAATTATTTTTTCCGCCCCCGGGACAGGACTGGCACCAGTGAATACCTGCTAGTACGGCTAGTACGGCTTACGAATGACGGATTCGTTTGGTAACAAATATCCGAATATCCCCGGAATATCGGGTGCTTCTGGTCACGTGTCAGTAATGTGACTTGCCTAGCTGTCATTTCGATGATCGGCGGCCGCCGCTTTCTCCTGTCCTCGGATTTTGAATATTCGAACACATCGGAATGAAATGAAAGGCACGATCCGGTGCTGGAAAGGCAAGGAAAGGCCAAGGGTGGCCAGTGTGCTTGCTGTGGCTGTGTTGTCCCCTCACCGGCCGCCTGGCGCGTTTCCCAGCGCAGGTCCGGTGCGACACTAGTGATACCTGTACCTATGACGGGTTTGTATTGTAAACCCTAAACCCCATGACGACAATTTAACGGGTACAGTGACTATACCGATATAATAAACATTGCGTCCCCCCCCCCCCCCCCCCGTTCACTATATCGGTATGTTCACTATATCGGTGTTCATTATAAGCAGGCCCACCCGACCGCTATAGTAAACGGTTTACTAAATCGGTACAATTGTTTATTGTAACGGTGACCCCGTTCACTGTAGCAGTCTGTGCCCATGCAAGGCAACATGTGACTCTGGATTTGTGTTTCAAGAGTTCTTGATTACTTTACATGGCTTTCTAAGGTGCCGGAGAGGGCAGGAGTGACTACGGTGCTGGGGGGGCGGGGAGCGGGAGGGAAGAATTCACGGACGGAGGCCTGCCGTGTGCGGTTTGACGTGTGCATGGCAGCCAAGCCTTCACGCAGGATATCCACAGCAAAGAGAATGTTGTAGTCTCGGACCATCACTGATGCGTTCACTCGTTCCGCATTCTCAGTCACAAACAAGAAAACTTTCTCCACAAGCCCCCTAACCTCCTGCAATGTGGGTGCCCTCTCTGGCTCCATCTCATCCACATCCACATCCATGTCCAGCGGCACCATAGCTACGTTGTCATCCTCGGTGTGTTCAATCTCATCCACAGTCTCCTCGGGCTCGTCAGTATCCGCTGCTGCTTGGGCCGGTGGTTCAAACACCTCCCTCTCCAATGGCATGTCCAAAATAAAGGTCCACAGCGTCAACCATTCTCACAGGCTTAGAAACATCAGCGGCAAGGCCCACACTGAGTGCCGACAACATACCATTCAACTCATCCAGAAGCACATCAGAAACACTAGCGTTGACATTGGCACGGGACTCGTTGAAGGCAACACGGTTGTTGTGCCGCACACCAGTGGCCAGGTCCTCCATCTGTGCGGGTGTCAGAATCTTGGTGGCTATCCAACAGTTTCGGACTGCCTCAGGTGTGCACTGGTTGACCGCAAACATAAACCACTCCATAGCTTGGCGGATAGTACATTTCACCATAGCTGGCACCTGTCTCTCCTTAGCATCACCAAGCTGTTGCAATACCCATGACATATGGCGCTTACGGAAGAGCGCCTTAATTGTCTGAATGCAGCCAGCATCAAGCTGGCGGCTGCGGCTGACTGCTGGCGCGATGCTAGGCGCGGTGATGAGCGCACCGGGGGGGGGCTGGACGCTGCGGCGGTTGAGTTCGGTCCGCCCAAGGATAGTCTCGACTGCGAAAGACGTTGCGACGAAGCAGCGACGCGTGGGCTACGGCGAGTCGGTTGCAAGCCCCCTGTTGTGGGAGCGTGCTGGGGTGCGGGTTGTTTACTGGGCTTGGCCAAGCATGGCAGGCAACGCTTGTTCAACTCGCCAGGATCGAGCTCCGTGTGGGCAGCCTCGTACTCCGCATGGCAGAGATGGTGCAGGAAGTTGCTGCACCCTTGCGCGCCACAGCGCTCTAGGCTGGGTTGAGGCCCTCCAGGCCTTATCATGCAGTTGTCTAGATAGGAACAGCGCTGCTCGGTGGGCGTCGCCATGGCGCGATGGCGACAGACGCGGTGGGGCAGTTGAGTGGCGGTGGGCGCAATGTGCCGCAGTGTGCCGCCGCCGCCGCCGCCGCCGCCGAGTGGCTGTAGAGGCCTCTGCGCCCGTACTGGAACGGTACCGGCTATCGGAACACGCCAACGGCCGGGTTCGGCGTCGGCAACACTGCCGTTATTTAGAGAAGTTTACTATATCGGTGTAGTTTGGGGCATTGTGTCCCCCCCCCCCCCCCCCCCCCCCCCCGTTCACTGTAGCGGTAAGTTTATTATATTGGTAAGTTTATTATAGGGGTATACATAGGGATTTTTCCCGGTGTTCAGAATCCGCCCCCCCCCCCCCCCCCCCACCCGTTCACTATATCGGTATGTTCACTATATCGGTATTCATTATATCGGTGATTTCACTATTTCATTATATCGGTCACTGTACCGGTGATTTACACAAGGACAGCAGTAAGAAATCCACCGCTTAAACCTGGTACCCGCGTACCAGCAGTGGCGCGGTGTGAATTATTAAAAGGCCATTCACAAATCCACAGCTAAGACTGCATTTCATTTTCGGCCGCGTAACCGTAGTCGCAAATATTCGTACGGGTACTACCCGTAGAATGCTCGTAGGAACCGCAAATTACGGTTGCGGCCGGCACCGTGAAATGTGACATCCCAGTATCCGCCGTTATTTTCCTCGTCGCCCCCGCCCTCGTCCTCATCCCCTTCGTCCTCGCTCGTTGCCGCCGTCCTCGTCCTCATCATCCTCCTGATCGATGTCCTTGGTGCTCTCGTTATTACGTACCCCGCACAGCAAATTGATGAAATCAATGCAGAAAACGGCGAGGGGGGGGGGGGGGGGGGGGGGGGGAAGCAAAGCCCCGTGTGACTGAGTTCTATTCCGTCAAAATAAGTATGATTAGGATGACCCTAATCTTCATTTGGATGATGCAATGCTACCTGCGCATAAGGAGGCGTGAAGTTCTTTATGAGGAATTTCCGGATGTGTTGCGACCGGTTGATAGTAGTGCTCCGCAGCATCGACCATGGGACCATAAGATTGATCCTACTGGTACTATGAAGAAGCAACGTCTCAATCGGTTGTCCCCGGTTGAACGCGCCTAGTTAGATCGCCAACCATAATCAGCTATTGAAGCCGGACTTGTACGTTTTAGTCAATCTGAATTTGGCTCGCCTATTCTTTTTGTTTGGAAGGCGGATGGATCTCTCCGGTTATGTGTAGACTTTCGTGGTCTCAATGATGTCACTCGGAAGGATGTGTATTCCTTACCTCGTATTGATGCATGAAACTCTTGGTGAATTCAGGAAAGCTCGATGCTATACCCATTTAGATTTAGTCTATGGTCATTGGCAGGTTGCTATACCTGAGGATGTTATATATACATAGAACTACATTTTAGACACCTGATGGATTATTAGAATGGATTTCTATGCCATTTGGTTTACGCAATGCCCCGGCAACTTTCCAACGTATGATGAATGATATCTTACGTCCCTTTTTGTGTAAATTTGTGGTTGTGTACCTTGATGTTATTTGTATAGTTATAATCACAAAATTATAATGACCACTTGAAACATATTCGTATGGTAGTGGCAAAATTATCTGAACATAACCCACGTTTGCAACAAAAGAGATGTTTCTTTGGTATGACATCTATGGGATGATATTGGGTTATAATGTATTTGATGTTAACCTAAAGGTATCCGAGTCGAAAATATCTGCGGTTAAAGATTGGCACGTGCCGAAACTCAGAGTGAAGTGCGAAGTTTATTGTACAGTTTTGCATTTTTTGCTCTAAAGTTTATTCACCATTTCAGTGATCTAACCACTCCTTTAACATATTTGTTACGCAAAACAAAAATAAACCAGCCGTTGTAGACTCGAGTCTGGAATGTTAGGAAGCTTTCCATACTCTTGGTCTGCCGTTGATTTCTGCACCTTGTCTCACCGTAATCGGAAGTAGGCATTGATGTGACGTGATACCGCAGCGACATATGCGTCCAACGTAGGGCTAGCTGCAGTTGTATTGCATGACCGGGGAGGAGGCCCACAATCAGTATTGGGCGTACTGGGCGCGTACCAACGTAAAGGGCGCGGAAGCTGAATTCAGCTGAGCGCGGTAATACTTACTCTACTTATGACCTAGAGGCATTAGCCATCTGTGAGTCGGCTATCTTGAAGGTTGGAGGTGTTATCTTGAAGATTGCCGTAGATTACTTGTTGTTTCAGACCATGACACACTACGGCAGCCACCTCTAATCAAGGGCCGCCCGCCGGGCCGCCCGCTCATGCGGCCGGCGCCGCCGCTGACCCCACCTCCCCCGTCCGCAAAACGTACGCCGACGCACTTGGGCACCAGACGCTACGTCCCATAAGCCCCCCAGGATCCCCAGGACGCCAAACCGGCACCACTCGCCCCAGCTCGTCGGCTTCTCCGGCAGGTACAGAGGTGCCGCAGACGGGTTGCGGGCCGCGGCTGACTGCGGCCGGCGACCTGCCCCACGCGGCGCGCGCGCCCTCGCGCCCCACCTCTGAAATACCGCGCGGGGCGGTCGCCAAGGCGGCCGCTACCCTACAAAAAGCTCTAAAAGGCAAAACCCGAGTCCCACTGACGCCCGCAGCCCCGCCACCAACCGACCCGGGCTTTGCCGGACTTTCCGCAGCCACAGGGACGCCCCCAACCCTCCATTCCCGCCCAAACCCTGCGCTGAGATGGGCCCAACGCGTCAACAGACCTCCACCTAGCGCCGGCAGCCCAGCCATGCCGGCGCTCTACAATTTTTTCCTACACGACAGAAAGCAACTACCTCTTATGGGCGAATACAACTTCCTCCCCCGTCGGACACAGCCACCCTGGTGCTCAACGACATAGCCAACCCCCAACACGACATCACCACCTCCGTCGAACGCCACAACGCGTCGGCAGCCATCCTCCACAACATCAAGAAGCATTGGCCCCACATCACAGCCACCCTTACATACGTTACGGACCTGCACGTCTGCTCCAAACGTAGTAAGGCGGCAGGCAAGACGGACTCCCGAGACATGACGTCGGGCTCCGTCAAACTCACCCTCCCCATATATAATCCAGGCCGCTGAGGTCATCCGCATGCAGGCCGACCCCCACACCGTGACGGCGAACCGACTATACACCACCACCGGCCAAGCCTCTCAACCTCGCGTAGACCCTCCGGTCATCACCCCCGACATCCGGGCCATGCGCTGAATCCATATTGCGAGCCCAGCCCTTGCGGCATGTCGCCCACCGAACTCCACATGTGGCTGACCAACATCCAAAACCCCATGCACGCCCGAGAGGTCGCGACAGCTGCAAGAGGCTCCACTTGCCGACAGGCAAATCTCGAGTCCGTGGCCATCGCCGCAAGAGCATAAGGAATCCGCCAACACCACCCCCTCCGGCGCTCCTATCCATCAGTTTCCGATGGTCCGCCTCCCTTATGCGTTCTTGTACGCTACATTGGAAATACGCCATATCCATAGACCGCGTTCCGCCGCCACAACAGCCCGCATGGAACTGGCCTCTCCGGACGACGCCACTCTCCTAGTGGGGCCAGCACAAGGAGCAATGATCTCCCGTCCAACAACGGACTACATGCCGGAACTCCACCTCCAGATCAACACCGACCCCATCCCCGACTCCGCACTACCCGGGCAAGAGGCCTCGAAACAGATCAGCGATGACTTCTTCACATGCGTCATTAACGGCCACCTCGAACCTCTCGACCCCCCCCCCCCCCCCCCCCCAAGAAAGTAATGCCCCCCCCCCCCCCCCCCCCGGCTCAAATCGCGGCCGATATCGTCGATGCTCTCCATCAATGCCATGCAAACCTCCCGGCCCGCGCCCCACACAACATGACCCTCCTCACGGAGGAGCTACATGCCGCCGGCGTCGACCCCACCACGTACCCGGCCGAGCTCAAGCTCCGCACCGGCCTCACGGGCGAAACAACCATCCCACGCAAACCACTCTCCCACGAGCCAGAAGCCATGCGGGTCGCAATATTGGTCACCTCCCCACCTCCCCGCTGGCTGTGACCTACGCGACGCAGACCCGTCGCTTGCGCCTCACCATCGAAGATGACCCCAACGACCCGAACGCCAACCGCAACCCCTCCCCCCCCCCCCCCCCCCGCCGGCGTATGACGGCGAGTGGCTAGCCATCCCACAGACCCGCGTGGCTGCTCGGGCGAACTCGCTACCCGTGGAATCGGATTCAGCTTCATCGACGTCTCCCTATATGCGTACGGCGGCGGCACATACACTGCACACGTTCACCCACCCAGACAGCACCGACACCGAACGTGCCCTCTTTATCCGAGCGGCCGTGGCACATCTCAGGGGCTGGATCGACGCCGACTCGGGCCGCACCACCAAAAAACCAAAGCCCTCTGCCCACCGGCGCACCCAAGGCGAGCGCCCCTCACCGCCTTCAGGCGGCCGAGGCCAAGGCCGTGGCCCCGGCGGCGGCCAACGTTTATACGAAGGCCGTGGTCGTAGCCAAGGCGCGGGCCGTAGCTCCCCCAAAATTGAAGCCTAGCCTACAGAGTCCACCGCTCGACACAACCCCGAGCCACCAGTTGGCCCTCTCGCGGACCCGACCGCCCGCATCCCCACCCAACCACAACGCCAGCTGGCGGCAGCTAGGCAACGGCAGCAAGGCAGCTGCCCCATGGAGCTAGCCTCCCGGACCGCGGCCGTAGCCCCGCTCCTCGTCAAAAGCGACTAGCCCACAAGCGCACACCGGTTGCGTCCCAATATCCCTCAGTGGCAAAACCCCTAGGCCAACGTCTTATCTCCCGGTCCGTACCCGGGAATTAGAGGACCTCTCAGACCGAGACAACTCCCCCGACCCCGCCCTCCGCAAAGAGCTCATCTCGGAGGCCGCCCCCTTGCTCACCCGACGCTCCCCCCGCACGCACCCCCGCCTCACCGTCAGAATCGCGGCCTTGGGCGCGGGCGGCCCAATGCACCCCATCACACGCACTCCCTCGCCGGGCTCCCCCGCGGGGGACAAAAATATGGCAGACGACCAACCACCCTCCGGGGAGGACTACCCCGACCTCGAAAAAGAGGAAGACGAACCTGGGAGAGAGTCCATGGACGACGACAACGGGCTTTGACTCCTCCGCCGCGCCTCCCCCTCCAGCCTACCTCTCCCCCTACAAACGCCCACACCGCTGGCCACCGTCCGACCCTAAAAACCGCCAGACCCACCCTCAAGAACCTCTAGCGCACGCGAACATGCCCCCTACCCCCATCAACAACTACCATTCGGCGGGCACCCTGTGCTCCCTGCTCGCCGATACCACCACATGCAGCACTCCCACGAACAACAACTCCCTCATCTAACAACGGCCGCGATGGCGCCCGCTTCGGATGGGGACCTCCGCACGATGCCCAGAGCGGGCGGGACGCTCCGGCTGCCTTTGTCCAAGTAGGTCTTCTCTGCGGGAAACCCATACCTTAGTCGGAGTGGACGGTACCATGGCACCGCCCTAGCCCGACGCCTACCCGAGCAGCGGGTCGATGTTGCATTCAGCGGACCAACAACCAGTGGATTGCCAGGGGCGTTGTACCGGATTAGACGCGGAAGACGGAGAAGCCGCGACGCCGGTGATAGTAGACATGCGGGGCAGCCCAAGGGTGCATTGGAAGGAGGCGGGGATGGACACAAAAGAGGAAGGCCGGTAGCTTGAGGTATAATACACATATGTGTTCCTACCATGGTTGGAGATGGCATGCCCTTAGAACGACACGGTCCGGGCGGCGGAGAGCAGCGGATTAGAAGTTGTAATTCAATTTCAATTTCAATTTCGGGCAAGCGTGCCGCGTATAGCCAGGTGGAGTACGATACGTTGTACATGACACGACGGTAGCTCTGCATAGGTACCGGCAGTGTACATTGCGGAGGGTGGACACGTGACGCCGCGCAACGACGGTGGTGTACGGCCGCCGCCATCAAACGAGGCGGTCGGCCCGCCGCCTCGCACGAGCCGCGGCACCTAGAACGCGTACTAGTTCATCCGGGCCCGGGCACAAGAGAGCCAATATGGCCATGCCGTGCCGGTTGTGATGTGTGTCGGGGTCGGTTGCCGGCGACGTCGCAGAAGACCCGCCAACTCGGTAAGTGGTCGTCGCGGGTCTCGCCTCGCGGAGTGTTGTGAGTCGACCGCCGCTGCTTCGGCAGCAACGGCCGCCGACCACGTCACAAGTCGCAAACCTGCAATGACGCCACGAAACCCATAGGTCGCGCTATGTCAGTGGCGTGGCCGCCCTCCGGCGGACATCTCATGATGTCAAAGATGGGACGTCGTAAAGTCAAGAACAGAGTGGCCGGCGTAGAGGCTCTTACAGTTTACGCCAGCCCTTAACGATGCCAATGTTGTCGGGACGAGGGAAATGATGAGGCGACCGCCGCTGCTGGACAAGCGACGGCCGCCGAGGTTCCAAACCCGAAGGGCGAAAAGGTACTTACGGCAACCACGAGACGTCGAACACGCCAACACGTCAGCATGGCAGCTTCAGGTTGTCGTTGTCCGTGTGACGATGACGTTGCAGCAAGAAACGCCAAAAACGTGACGGATCGAGCCACGCAGACGCTCCCTGCTACAACCACAGCAAATGTTGCTACCGGCACGGTTATATATGGCGAGGGCAACGAGCCATCTCATGACATATGCGCATGGGCGGCACCATCCCCGTAACGGACCAATTACACGGGTAGTAGTTCCAAAAACACACAACACGCGACGACCGTTGATGTCACGATGCCGTGCTGCGAGGACACACGGACCGAGTTGGAGTGTCTTGCACGACGACAAATTGCCGTCCTGACGACACGGACGCCCTCCTCCGTCCGCGCCGATTTGTTGCGGCGGTAGGCGTAGTTGTCGTCGTTGACAACGGTGGCGAGCAACGACCCATGGTACCGAGCACATCCGGCCCACCCGCCTGCCCTCAAGGATTGATAACTGCGAGAGGGTGCTCCACTGCGGTAATCAACTCACGAAAGCCCCTACTACGACTCAGCTTCGGTTGTTGAGGTTTTAACTCCCCCAACGGGGACCCCCAGCTCCAAATCCATACCGTGCGCATCGCCACCCGAAAGCGTCCCAATTGCAAAGCCATGGCAAGAACGGACAGCGACCTCGGATGGACGAGTCGGAAAAGCCACGCGACCGAGGGGTTGTCTATCGTGAAATGGTGAAATGCATGTGCGCGGCACGACGACGCATAACCGGGAAAAGGAATCCCTGTGCGGACTTGATTAGCCTTTGTGACGACCCTTGCGCGCACCATTACACGAAGCCGCTGCCGAAGGCAGCGAGCTGGAAAATGGAAGGCGAGCGGTTGGTGGCCGTCCTAAGTAGCTCCCCGGCCGGGAGCGCAGGGTTCACGGGCGACGGGGCAGCCCGTTCTGAAACTCGGTGGTACCGGTGCCTTAAGGGTGTCTATGTGGCTATGTGTGTCGAGCGGTATATTATTCCGGACATGCTGCGCGCGCGCCCGCCGTGTGTGGCACCCCCCGTACGAATATCATTTCGGATACCCATACGCGTATCGATATTCCCGGTCGCTACAAGCATCTCCGCGCGCAATGCCTTGACCTCCTGGCATCACGAGGCATCATAGACTTCTGACCTCACCACCGCCTTCGCCGTGCCCGAATTAGTTTAGGCCAAACTTCTCCTCGCCGTTGTTGGCGTGCTAGTAGAGGGACCAACGGGGCATGTGCGTCATTCGATGCGCGCGCTCTCGCACCCGCGCGCGCGCGGCCCGCATCACCCCCGCGTGCCGCCTATGCAGCCGTTGTGATGCGGGCCGCTGCGAGAACGGTACTTTACTAGCGGCGCCACAGTAGTAACCGCCCTCTAGACTCTAGCGTGCCTTGGGAGTCCAATGCGCCTCGAGTTCGGGGCACATCTCGTCACCATCGTGTAGTATCGACGTCGCAAGTACCCGCTACTGGTAAGCTACATTTCCGGTCCTCGGCGCAACGCCACTGTCTGACTATACATGGCCCACTGCATGCATGTGAGATAATTGGGACAGAGAAACACGGGTTTGCATGCTTTTGCTGTTATTTTTATGCTTCTGCCTCTAGCGGCTATCGCCGTATACGTGTACTATTTTTGATCATGGGCCGCTCTAATGCAGTGGTAGCTAGATATGGCGGTCAGGGACCAGCAACGATGGCCTCGTTTGCGGAGAGGCTCACACGCAAGGGGGGACAAAATCTACATCACCGAGGCTCGTCAATCGCGCTCCCAATGGTCTTCAGTTCTTTATGGGAGCGGCACCGTTGATGGCGCCGCAGCCCCCCCCCCCCCCCCCCCCCCCCCACACACACACCGGGCACAGTGGCGACTTTTTTTGTCCATGACGGATCGGGGCATAGTGCCGCCGCGAAGAACGGCAATCCGTATGCCGGGTGGGTGTGCAGCGCGTGACAGCGAAGGCTATCCATTGCTCATCATCACTCGATGGCAGATAGAAGGGGGACAAAGCGCGAGGCGGAAGCCTTAGCTGTTGAGGCCGCTACTACGCGTTCTCACGCATAATGTGTAGGTGAGGAAGCACTGCTTCAGAAAAAAATGAAACGCGAACGCAGCAACTGCAAGTATGTTGTATCCCAAGCACGGTGATGTATGAATGTTGAAGCCATAATTCAGCGCCCTAAATAGCTTGCGTTGCATGCAATGGCGGATTTGAATGCAGAAGTTGAACTCTTCTCTGGTCCATAGTGGTGCCCTGAGGGCTGCTAGCGAAACGCACGACGGCTTTGGCTTAAGTCTCCTGGATCTACTTGGTCGGAAGCAGGCTGCGGAAGCCAAGGTTGCAGCATCGGAGTCGGACCGGGACACGTGTTCCCAGTATATTTCCACTCTTCTTGCAGAAAACCAGGAGCTGATGGATGGCAACCGCCGATTGCGGGCGGAGCGAGACAAAGCGGGCGCGCATAGTTCATTGGTGTCAAGTAGTCTCCCGCAGCAGCGCACGTTGGACGGCCGTGCTGTCAACGCCGTTACATCGCCATATTTCTTGTACCCCGCCCTGCATTTGAAGCACAAGGAGGAAGGCATCTCCGAGTTTGACGCCAGCAGGACAATTGGGAAGCATCTCTGTGATGCGGCAACCGCCATGCGCGGAGATTCATGAGCATATTGCGCCCGGCAGTCAACGTTCTCGTGCATCTTACCGACCACAATGGTCAAATTGAGCTTATGTACGCCGACGAACATACATATCAAACGGATGCATGTCAAGCAAAAGCTGGGCTTGTCCACAATTGCAGACCCTACAGTGATGAAGGACCTTGTGAACTCATATAACGCTTCGTGCTCTAGCTCAAGCATACGGCGCATTCTCTCCACCCTCAGCCAGCAATTCTCTCGCGGTGGTGGCTTGAAGAAGTTGTTGGACTTCTAGGAGCAGGCACGATACATCATGCATATGCATTGCACTTGTTTTCTGGCGCTTTTGCCCTTCCTTTGCAAAATCCATTTTTGTCTCGTACTGAATATTTCCAAGCGCAGATTTCCGGAAGCCCGTTGACATGCAGCTTGCTATGGTAGCGGTGCGCGGCCATTTCGGACTAGCATTATCCACAGAACGCGGGTGAAAGCTGAGCACTTTGAGGTGATGAGTATGATGCATGAGGAGGATATTATTCAAAATTTGTCAAATGGGCAGAGAACTACGCGGCTATAAACTGCACCCAAGTCAGCTTCTTGCAGTGAAACGGAAGGTCAACATGGGCCGCATGTTTGATACGTACAACGGCAAGGAAGGTGCGCATATACAAGTTCCCTCAGATCGGTCGCTCCTATCTTATAGCTATATATCATAGAGATATGTACGGTACCATTGGCAATGTTTCTACTCATATAGCCGCCCATAATACCTTATTTCACTTGTACGAGTATCGGTACTAGTTTGCTGATACAAGAACATATTGGATGATGGTATTGGTATGGGTACTCGTTTCAATTACAAAACAAACACATCGCATGAGTGCATGTATCTCGGTCTTTTTTTTTTGGTTTTCGCCCCTGGGCATACATGAATGGCAGTAAAACCTAGGTGCAATACCGAATGGAATTGATCCAACTTCGCTACTCGGAAAAGACCCATTTTGGGGGGGTAAAAACGGTGTTACAATGGTCGCAATACCGAGCGAAATTTAAATCTGTACGAATGTACTGCGAAAAAACCGGGTTCATTGAAAAGAGGGCGTTGTGCAAATCTGACTATACGAATGTACTACTAGGTGACGTTTTACTCTGTACGATGTACTATGTTTGGCATGTGTTCACCCTAGATCTTACCTTGGCCCCGCCATCTTGCGGCGCCAGCGGCAGATGCGTCCGCCCCCGCGGGCTCACCTACCCTGCATGTTGTGCACAACTCTACTTGACACAGGCTGCCCCTTTCGTCGCGCCATCTTGAATGAAGACACAAACAAAATATATCATATCTTCGGGTCACCCGCGACTGCCGCCTCGGGCGTTGTGCCG
This sequence comes from Tetraselmis striata, assembly GCA_006384855.1. NCBI lineage: Eukaryota > Viridiplantae > Chlorophyta > Chlorodendrophyceae > Chlorodendrales > Chlorodendraceae > Tetraselmis > Tetraselmis striata. The sequence goes on along the minus strand of VCJN01000162.1, from coordinate 64,021 downwards.
TCGATCTTGGACCCGCCTTCCGCCCAGCGACGGGCGAGCCATGCTAGGCGGGCCAGACAGCCGATGTACGACCCCATAGGGGCAGTCCCGGTGTTGCGACCCCCCAGCGTGACAGAAATCCCCCCTAGCCTGTCAACAACCCTGTGCGTGAGGCGGTGGGGGAATCTCCCGCAACCGTTGTAGGTGTGAGTTGCCCCGAATAGGTTCGTTTGGCCTATACTATGATGTGGAGCGTGCCTAAAAACCTTCTTTGTGCAAGCCCTTTGCATGGCAAAGGAGACGGCATCCAGGACGCAGCCGTCAAGCACCATTCTGAGTATGGCCATCGGTACTGATGCGTCTCCTCCCATCATATTTAGCAGCACGACGTGAGCGGTATAGCGTGCATATATAGGATAAGATATGTAGGTAGGCTACGATCCGAATACCATCTCACAACAATCTCGGGGCGCGGTACCTACAGATTGTAGCCATACATTACTTGCGATGTTGACGGCGCCACGGCTGCGTGAGCACCGGTGGGCAACCCCGCGCGCGTGCAGCCAGGTCGTTGCCAATCGTAGCGAATAACAATCATCTGCCGGTACTACCGCGCCCTGAAATTGTAGTCAGATTGTAGCCAACCCGTATATCTCATACCATGGTCGTTTTTCATATTTACATGTGTGCGCGCTACACCCACTCACATGGTAGCGCTATCAGTCTTGGCATAGTATTCATTGATAAGAGAACTAGCAATCTCGCAAAAGTCCGCGGCCGGTATACCGCACCGCAAGATTGTAGTACGCAACGGGGCTCCCTCCTTGCGCGAGCTGCGGCGAGCAAGCCGCAGCGCCCAGCCGTGGTGCAACTCCGCGCAACGTCATCAAGCAGTGGCAAGGATCGGGGTAGTATTAATTAACGGGTATTCCTATGCACCGGGCGCGGCAAGCCGAAAAAGCGAAGTCGGGTGATGCAATCAAGGGCAGTTTTCTCTCTCCAGCCGCCGAGATTGTGCGACTCCGACGCTTCGCCGTCTAGCAATCTGTATAGCATCGCCAAGCATGTGCGCATTCATAGTCCTTGTATGCCATGTCACTCCGCATGTACTGAAAGATTTGCATGCCCAAAGGCAGCAATCTGCGATATAGCGCTACAACATTCTGCGGCATGCCTCGAGCAAATATCATTTTTTTGCGGAATGGCCTTGCAGTATGTATAGCATCGCCGAGCACATGCGCACTTCTAATCCTTTTGTGCTATGTCAGTCCAAATGCTAACAGACTTGGAGCCATCTCGGCAGTGACGGCATGCCCAAAGGCAAGCCTGCGTGCAGCGCTGCAACAATCTTGCTGCGGCATGCCGTAGGCAAGTGCCGGGTATTAGCGGTGTGGCCTAGCAATCCATATATATATTGCCGCCGAGGCTATGCGCTTTCATTATCCCTCGGTGCCATGTCAATTCGCATACTAATACACTTGCAGCCATCTAGGCAGTGGTCACGGCATGCCCAAAAAAGCAATCTGCGGCATGCCGAAAGCGAAAATCAGGAACTAGCGGTACGGCCTAGCGATCTGTATAATATACCCGAGCGTATGCGCTTTCACAATCCTTATATGTCATTTAAAGTCGAATACTAAAAGGTCTGCAGCCTTCTAGGCAGGAACGGCACGCGTAACTCGGCAGTCTGCGGTGCGGCGTTGCGGCAATCTGCAGCGTGTCGTAAGCAAATGTCAGGTTCCACCGGCATTGCTGGTTGGCAATCTGTATAGTATCGCCGAGCATGTGCGCGTTAATAATCCTTGTATGTCATATCAATCCGAATACTAAAAGGTCGTCTGCAGTTACGGCACGCGTAAAGTCAGCAATCTGCGGTGCGGCGCTGCAGGAAAATGGGGAGTGCCGCGAATATCAAGTTTTACCTATACCGCCTAGCAATTTCTATGGTCCGTATCGCCGAGGCTGTGCGCTTTCATATTGCTTGTATGTGATATATTTAAGCCGAGAACTTAAAGGTCTGCAGCCACCTAGGCAGTTACGGCACGCGTGAAGTCGGCAATCTGCGGTGCCGCGCTGCAGCAATAATATGCGGCGTGCCGTAAGCACATATCGGGTATAAGCGGTACTGCGTAGCAATCTGTATAGTAGTAACACATAACCCATGCGCTTTCATAATCATTGTATGTCACATAAAGTCGAACAGTAAAAGGTCTGCAGCCATCGAGGCAGTTACGGCAAACTTGAAGTCGAGAATCTGCGGTGCCGCGTTGCAGCAATATGCGGCGTGCCGTAAGCAAACATCGGGTATAAGCGGTAATGCGTAGCAATCCGTAAAGAATCGCCGAGCCTATGAGCTTTCATCAATTATCCTTGCATGTCATATAAAGTCGAATAGTTAAAGGTCTGCAGCCATCTAGGCAGTTACGGTACACGTGAAGTCGGCAATATGCGGCGCTGCGCTGCAGATTGCGTGTCAATATGCGGCGTAGTGCATCAAATATCATGTATAAGCGGTACTGCCTAGCAATCTGTATAGTACCGCCGATGCTATGCGCTTTCAGAATCCTTCTGATATAAAGCCGAATACTAATAAACTTGCAGCCATCTAGGCAGTTACGGCATGCCCAAAGGCAGCAATATACGGTGCAGCGCCGCAGCAATCTGCGGCATCCCATAAGCAAATATCAGGTTATAGCGCTACGGCCTAGCAATATGTACAGTATCGCCGAGGCTGTGCGCTTTCATTATCCCTCGGTGCCATGTCATTCCGCATACTAATAGACGTGCAACCACATAGGCAGTGGTCACGGCACGCCCAAAGGCAACAATCTGCGGTGCCGTGTTGCAGCAATCTGCGGCATGCCGTAAGCAAGTATCAGTTATTAGCGGTACGGCCTAGCAATCTGTATAGTATAGCCGAGTGTATGCGCTTTCGCAATCCTTGTATGTCATACAAAGTCGAATACCAAAAGGCATGCAGCCATCTAGGCAGAAACGGCACGCGTAAAGTCGACAATCTGCAGTACCGCAAGCAAAATAGGACAGAGCGCTCCGACCTGGCAATCTGTATTATATCGCCGAGCCTATGCGCATTCATAATCCTTTTGTGCCATGACAGTCCGAATGCTAGTAGACCACGCCGCTGCCCCGGCCGCTCGCCGTTGCCGCCCCGCTGCCCCGGCCGCGCGCCCTTGCCGCCCCGTTGCCCGGCCGCGCGCCCTTGACGCCCCGCTGCCCCGGCCGCGCGAGCACCGAAATTGCGGTTAACGGCATCAACGGTTCCGATGCGACTGATTTCGTATCTGCGGTCCACAGTGCTAATTCAGGATTGTTGACTTAAAGGGGGGTGTTGTAGTTTGTTTTTTTCTGGGGAGGGGGTCATGTTATCATGAATAACCGCGTCCTCTACCTCCGCCTCGTTCCCGGTGGCCTTTGCGAGGGCCTCTTTCACGGCCTCTTCCACGCTCGTGACCGTGAACGCCATCATCGGGTTGACGCTGAAGGAAAGAATTTTGGCGGAGTCGGTCCGCTGGCATTCTTCGATCGCCTACTATATCTTCGGAGAGCTTCCGTAATCTCGCCATGTCGGTGTTGGATTTCATAACGTGGCCCAAACTATAGGATTGCCGCCGATGCCGTACCTCGAAAAAGCCGTGCAGTCGCAGATTTGCACTCCATCTATGGAGGCGACCCGGTGAAGGGACTGGCACCCCTGCGAAGGGAACGCAAGGACATGTGGAATCCGGGAAGCAAATCTCCGACTATACTTCGTCTGTAAATTCTGTCACGGCTTCTTTGTAACATTCGGAAACTCCGTGCCATCCTTACACAAGTTGGCATGGGGGTAGAGGCCGTATCGTGTTGGGTGCATGTGTAGGTGCACGTACCTCGTCGTCACAAACGGACTCTAACACGCGCTTCCCATGCGAGCTCGCGTCGGTCTTTGTCAAATGGCAACCTCGTCGAAAGTATCACACGTTGGGAAGCAACTATATGGCTTTCCCTTGCATCCTCCCGCTTGGGGAACTTGAACGCCTCACCAAGGCACGTCTAAGTATACATGAAGCGCTTCTGCCGTGCATAGCCGGGTGTGGGTGTGGGTGTGGTTACCTCATCACTCGTCGTGGACGGACTCAGTAACGCGCTTCCGACGCGAGCTCGTGTCGGCCTCCATTCCCACGCCCCCACGGCGGTATGTCTTGTATTTAGCCGAGTAGGGGCAGGTGTAGGGTTGGTCGCTTCGTCGTCTGAGAAAGGCTCCTACACGCGCTTGTCACGGGAGTATGTGCCACCCTTACTCGCGCTTGGGTGCACGGAAACTGAGCGCGAATCAGAAGCACAGTTATCTGACCACATAGGCAGCACGTTACTTTCCTCAGGACAAGGCTGAGGTGATACTGCCCGAACTACAGGCAAGGAACCCGCTGCCAACCACTGCGTCTCGCACGGCTTTTTGCTTGAGCAGCGACTCAACTTCGCTTGGGGTTAGGAGATGGCCAACACCGTCCAATAACCTGAGCACGCCCTTCAATACCCCAGCCCCACGGCGGTATGTCTCGTCCCCATCCATGTTTCCGTCGCCGCACGCCAAAGGTAGCGTGCCAGGCGGCCAACCAAGAGGGGCGAGAAGGTAAGAAGTAGGGATCTACGGAAACGAGGATCAATCTACAATGGGGCCGGACGGGTTGGCCCTCCAGCCGCCACCCGTTTGTGGTGGGCTGTTGAGCGAGGCGTCGGAAATAATACATCGTATAGTGCATGACCGCGGCGATTGTCGCGACGAAACTCGCAAAAGTGGCGGCCCTGTACTTCTAGACTGTGTTGAAATTTCACTCGGTATTGCGACAATTTTAGCGATGTTTTGACCCCCATTAGATGGTCGATGGGTCTTTTCCGAGTAATATATTTGGACCAATTTCACTAGACATTGCGACATTTCCCCCAAGACGCCCTTGCGGCTTGTTTGGGTGGGGCCAAGCCATGGCCTGAGAACGTTCCGGATCCGCATTGGTGGGGTTAAAAACAGTACCTACCTGATTGACCAGCCCCCAGGGTTGACCGCGTCGGGCATGATATGGTAGGTGCCAGTTATATATGTGCCAGGAGCCTGCGTTGTAATGGTAGAGCATTGCAAATGTGTATATGCCATGAATATCAGAATTATGTGTATTTATCTTCATGTGTAGGTGCGTGTCTGCATGCCGCGCATGCGGCGGTTGGAGAGGACGTTGTGGGCTACGTTTGCAACATGTACAAGCGTAAACAATGGTCAAATCATCACACCAAGAAGCGCCCCGCTGAACCCTACAAGCATGGTATGGTCACAAATCTGGGAGGCAAACTCTTCACCATGCAGTCTGACTTAGCAAGCGCGAAAGCTGAGGCAACAAAGCTTTCGTCAGCTTTGCAAGAAGCGCTACATTTAGCACAGGAGGCGCGGGCTCATGCCAGCTCAAGCAGTACCCATCACGTTGCTCGGTGAGCAAAAATAGCCAATGGTGTTGTAGCTCATCACGCTGCAGCAGTGCGCGAACTCTATGATGCATGCAATGAGAATGAGCAGCTTCGAGCAACCCTTGCTGAGGAGCGCATTAATCTGAAGACATGTGAGGAGCGCATAGCGGAGCTGAAGGCAAGCATTGCTAGCGCCGAAAGGAGCCACGAGGAGGCCTTACGGCGGTTGGAGAACTTGCGCGCAACGATACGCCTCCGGTCGGCGGAGACAGCTCAGCAGCGCACAATCTTGTCATTCAGCTCAGCGCCGCCAAGTGGCATCACACCACAGTGCAGTGGTATCCGGCATCTATACCATCCCGAAGTTGTTTGAGCGGTTGGGGCTGCGAAAGACTGGCAGTGGCGATCCCATCCCCGGACTTTTGTTATTGGACACCACCTTCCAGAAGTACCCACCTGAAATTGGGGCAGAACGGCAGAGTCAGCTCATGGAGAGCCTCAACTATCCAATCAATGCAGTGTTGAAAACGCATCTCCAGGATCCAACTTTGAAAGATACTTTGTTTGAGATGTACGTTGCTTACCAGTACGTGCTGGCGCGGCTGCACAATGCCTTGACAATTGACGTGATTACATTATTGCAGCACAAAAATTGTTTTTCTAAATCACGTCGCATTTTTGTATTAGGGAATGCACATCATTTGCGCAAACATCCTTTCGAATAGCTATCGCGTCTAAGATGCCCATCGTCACCGACGCAATGGAAATGTTCAATTTGTCTCAAGACCCAAATGAACGGTCCCAAATCTTGTCAACACTGGTGCGCGTGTTTGACCGCCATAGCTTGAACAACCTTGGCTTCAAGGGTGCTGTTTCCAAGCACACCTTCACGCGTGCCCGGCACCATGCTGCTGCATTTGGACCGGGACGACAAAAGTGGAGTCACCTCACACAGATCCGGCGCACCCGCGTCACCGCGTCTATGTTTGAGGAATGCTTAGACATCATCTGCGGCTTAGAGAACATGCAGGAAGAGGCAGTTGCCCACAAGGAGCTGAAACCTTCGAAATAATGGAGAAATTGTAAAAATTCATGCTGTCCAGCGCAAGGTAATTTCAAAACTATTTAGTGCTTGAAACACACTATAAATTACGATTCTCTAGAGGGCAGGAACCCCTGTGAATGACATAGTCGCTATTACGCAGGACTAAATAAGTTATATATTGTGGTGTGTATGTCACAAAATTAAAGAAGATCATGTGGTGGCAGCATGTGGCAGCGCATTCCGAGATACACATTGTCGAGGATACCAGTGGAGCAGAGGTGGAGAAAGAGGTGTTCACATGTGTCAGCTGGTTTATGTTCTTTCTGGTAAACGGCCGTGCTATAGGTGGCCAACAAAGAACCCTTTCTTGGCTGGACAACATCTCCTTCCGCTACGGGACAGAAAATTTCGAAACATTGAAGACTGTTGTGACCAAGGTACTTCATAGTGGAGATCTGTTTGCGGCCAACTTGCACGTTAGCTATCATTATGTGATCCTACTACGATTCCCTATTTCATGGCTGCATCAGAGAAATTTTATATTTAGGGTGTGCTACTCGTTTGCAATCAGATGTACGAGACTATCAAGGAGCGCATCGGCAGCTGCCAGCATTTCTACTTGAAGCATAGAATGTTCCAGCACCTTGACACTCATTCATTAGTGGGCGCGCACTGCTTGTCACGCCTTCTGGGGTGTGAGGAGTACGGCTTTCAATGCCAAGCAAGACTGCCCAAACCGCCGGAATCATCCGAATTGCAATCAGATTTGTGACGCATGCAAAGACCGCGCTTCATTTTGCACACCGTGTCCTGGGAGTTGCGGGCACCATGAAGACCACTGCTCGTTGTGCGACCGGCTCTATGACATCTTTGAGGACCTGCGTGAAATCCTCGCTATCTTGAATTCTACAGCATCCTTCCCCAAGGAGCAGCATGACGATTTGCAGTTTGAGATTGAGATGTGCGTAGCTTGACATTGACTTCGGATGTAATGCTGGGTCATCGGTACCATTTTCGCGTGTGACTAGATAAGGCAATGTGTTGTGTCACAGGTGTCAGTCTCGGTTGGTGACGTACATCGCGCACCTGGTTCGTGGCAAGGTCGAGGCAAACTCCAAAGTTGTGCGCTGCTCAGGGCTGCAGCCGCATCAGGTGGAGATCACGATGGACTACAAAATGAAGTGGGTAGCCCCGGTGCTACGAGAGTGTCAACTAGAGTGGTTTGGAAAGTATGGTATCGCATGGCACGGTAGGTGCGATGTTCATCAAGAGATTGATCGCTGCCGGCGGTGATGAAGAACGATATAGGGTGATGACGGGATCGATCCAGACGACTACATGATAGAGTATTATGATGACACATCAGACGACAAGAAGGAAGGTGGGTTCTCGATGCTATATTGTCGTCTACATGCTGGCGTTGTCACTTACAACATACAACCCTAATGTTACAAAAGCTCACACCGTATGAGACGGTGATGGGTGCTACTCGGGGTCTCGGGGAAGTTCTTGGATCATTGCATACTGGCCTTGAGCCCCATAACAGGCCGTGAAGATGCTTGACCATGCTATTGGAGAAGCTTGCATGAACAGAAGTTCCTTACTTGGACATGCACTTCGGGACTGCAGATGATACCATAACAGCATAATTGCTCAGTATTGTGTGTTGCATTGCTAGCGTCACATTACTGATATTCATTACAAGCATGTGATTCGCGTTAACCTGATATGTGCGCATGTCCCCATGGTCGCGATTGGAGCCTCCGATGCGTCTGATGCATCAGAGGTGGTGACGGATTGCATGCGCTCCGGCGGTGGAATGAGAAACACTGTGTGCCGCGAGGTGATCACATCTCGGGAGCATCAAGGAAAGTTGAATCCCGGCGCGCTATATGGTTTGCCTATTCGCCTTATGGCGTATCGGCGCTTCGAATACTCCCCAGGCGAAACATGGCTTGGCATCACGTTCTTCAAGCATGGCTTGTGTGGCGAGGGACGTTTCATTGGTGCAGACACGCTATCAAGAAATGGGTGGACGACACACCGCAAGGGCCGACAGGGGAGAAGATCTAGGGCCGCGTCTTTTGCGAGGCTGAGAAGAAGTTCAAAGGAACGCATGTCACTGCCGTTCCACCATTACCCGGAGGAGCTGTGGAGGCGGCGCAACCCCAACGTGATGCTAATACTCGCCCAGTAGGCGGAGATGCAAGCAACGTCGTCCTGGCCGCCGGTACAACGCATGTTCAGCCCCATGCCCGTGTTGGTATGTGCACGAAGCGCAAATTAGAAAAGCAAGAGCAGGCCAAAGCAGAAACGCGTGAACGAGCCCCAGACCGGCATGCCGCAGAGCAAAAAACTATCATGGACCTCCAGAGCGGCAGCAAAGGGCATTCGTGCCATGTGAACGGTTGCATGCGCTTTTTCAGGTGACAGTATGTATTTCTTGCCTCAAATTGTATGGTACATGTGCAGCTTACATCATAGCGCTGATAGTTTGTGCGTAATGCTCGCTTTGTCTAGGTCTATATTCTGGTTGCAAAAGCACATGGAGGGTGAGGGGTGCCCTGACGCACGCACCAATCCATTTCAGTGCAGCACGCACCGCTTGAAGAGTGGGAAGAAAGTGGTCACCCCTCCATATGTCAAAGCGGATGACGTGATCAACATAGTCACATGGGCTCTTGGCAGCCGGCTTTGCCAAATGGACAAACGTGATGTCGGCGTTAGGGTTGGTTCCGGAGATTCTGCGGCACAACAATTGCGGAAGTTTATAGACTTACACACTGAGACTGCATGTGAGCAAGCCGTGTCATCCACGGGCGCTCTACAACCGCGTCAGGACAGCGCTTATTGCAACGCCGGAGAGATACCAGAATCTGGACAAGGAGCGATGTTGCTCACCTCATCTGGCAACCCGTCCAGCTTCAGTGCGCCCGGCGCCACCCAGCCAAGGCCGAGCCCGCCCGCGGCTGCTGCCCCGCCGGCTCCCACGTAAGCCCATGCGGCGAGCCGGTCGTCGAGTCCCGAGTCCGCGACGTGCGTGGCAGGTACGACCGGCGCGCGCGCTGCCCCGCGTGCGTCGTCGTCTCGCCGCAGTATTCAGCAGTATTTTGGGGCCCGGCGCGTCGCAGCGCGATCACGACGGCGTTCCGACCGGCCAGGACGAATTCTCCGAGCGGCCCCAGCCGCGGCCGCGCGGTGTCAACCGAGGCTTGGCGCTCACCGGCCTCGATGCTCTCGCCAAGCTACACGGCAGCGTGCCGGCGCGGCGGGGCGTAGCGCCGGCGGTGGCTTGGACAGTCGCCGACGCGCTTTCAGTCGCGTGGGCGCCGCCTGGGCGCCGAGGATCGACGCCGCAGCCAGGTCGCTCCAACCCGCTCGCACCAGGCACCACCCGGCCGACGTCGTGCCCTTCGCCAAGGTCGCCGACGCGTGGCTAGCCAAGGCGCGCGCCGTGCTGACCGAGCGGCACCACCGTCGGGGGGGGGGGGGCGCCGCGCCGGTGGAGCGGGACAATCGCTGTCGTCGCCCGCATTGCCGTCCGTCGCTGCGTTCCGGGGCGTCGCAGCGCCCCCGGTTGTTGCTCCCGCGCCGCCAGAGGTGGGTGCACCGGCCGGCCGCCCCGGCAGCCAGGCCTCACGGGCTCGGTACCCCCCCCCCCCCCGCCCCCACCCCCTAGTCGCCCAGCTCCAGCCGGCGACGGGGTGGGGTGGGGTGCGATGGACCACCTCTCCGACGTGGACATAGTGCACATGCCGGCGGAGATGTCCATGGAGACGGCGGTGCCTGTTGACTTTCAAGAAGCGTGGGCGGAGGCACAATGCTGCGTGAATGAGTTGGTGGTGGCAGCGGTGGAGGCCGATGACCCCGTGGTGTTGGATAGAGCGTTGAAGTGGAAGTACATGCGGCCACAATTGTTGCTTAGGGCCCCGAGCCGAGGCGGGCGGCGGCGGCAACAAGCCCTGGCGTGGCGCTTCCGGGCTTTCGCGGAGAGGCGCATGACCGAACTCGTGCGCTCATGGGACGATGCGCGCACCGAGGCGTTCTACGCCGGACATGCCCGCCAACGTCGATCGAACGCTGACCTCTTTGCGGCGCTACTCGTGGGCACCGCGGACGCCGTTGTGGCGTTGGTGGAGGACGGAGAGCTCTCATGAGCGGCGGGCCGACTACCTTCTAAGGGTATGGGCGACCTATGCAATCCTGCTATCCTCGCCCAGCCTCGCGACACGCACCTGTCCTGTAGCCACCCGATCCCAGACGCCGCGTATGACATTTTCGTCGACGAGGCCGCCCTGACGGTGGACATGCGCGTGCCGTACCAGCAACTCAAGCAGCACGTGGCGGCGGGGCCCTCAGGCATGTGCAACGAGTATCTCCGCTACTTGGTGGGCGAATACGCCCCGGCGTCGGGGCCTGCGGCGGTCCGCGCCATGTCGGAGGTCGCCTCAATATACCTCCAAGGTCGCCTGCCCGGCGGGTGGTTCAACCGACTCTTCACCTCTGCTAGGCTCCGTGGCACCTGTCAAGAAGCTAGGTGAGGGCAGGGCCCCGGATGTGCGGCATGTGGCAGTCGGGGAGGTGGAGCGGCGCGCAACGGAGCGGGCAGTGGTGGACAACATGAAGGAGGCATATGTGCGTGTCGGTGCTTGCTCCATCTCAGCTCGGCGTTGGCATTTCCGCGGGCGACTCTATGCTCATCCACGGCGTCCGGCTCATCGCCAAGAAGCTTGGCCCATGTGCCGCCATCGTCCACACCGACCTTCGCAACGCTTACAACGAAGCATGGCGCCGCACCATCATCCAACGCCACATCGATTGCTCTCCACTTCACCCTGTCATCCTTGCGCTCCTAGCTTCCCTCTCCACGGATTCGTATCTGGCCGTGGACGATTGGTCCGCCACTCTGCGGTGGGAGGACGGCGTGCAACAGGGCACACCGTTGGCCACGACTTCCTTTTGCGTCGCGATTGACCCCGAGGTGCAGCAGTGTGACAGCACGTTGGAGGTCACTGACGGGGCCGCGCGCTTCAACGCCGACGATGGATTTTTTGTGGGCCTCCCGGAGCACCTGTGGCCGGTTCTTCATGCCTTCCGCACGTCCAGCAAGGCGTCCGTGGGGCTTGAGGTGCGCTTCGACAAGATGCATGCGTACATCGCAGACATGGAGGCCGCGCGGCGCGAGGCTCCGGCCGACATCGAGTGGCCCGAGCTAGATGGCCATCACGGCATCCCGGTCCTCGACGTGCCGCTGGGATCGCCAGCGTATGTGCAGGCGTACATGCGCGGCAAGGCGGAGGAGCTACGAAAGGAGGTGGACGCTAGCCTGAGCAAGCCCTTATCTGCCAGGCCCAGCCGTCGGTACACCCACGGCGTGCATCACCACGCATGGGCCATGCTCAAGCATTGCATGCAACACAAGGCGGGGTATTGGCTCCGCAGCCTGCCTCCCGTCCGAGGTGGAAGCCTTTGCGGAGGCGGTGGATGCCACCGTCCTCGCGGCGGTCGAGCGGGTGCTAGGAATCTCTTTTGATCCCTCCACGTACGGCACCGACACCAATATGATGGTCACCGATTTCCTGGCGGAGCTTTTGCACGACCCCGACCCCATGGCAACGGAGGTGGCTACCTTGAGCGAGGATGCAGTGGCCAATCAAGGCGCGCAGCGGGCTTCACCTCCTCACTTGGTTGAAGGGCGCTGGCATCCGCCGCATGGCTACCGTTTCTGACGCCGCCTTTATTGGTTGCCTGAACGACATCCTCCCAAGGTTCCTAACTAGAAACTCCGGCACCAGCACCCCAACCCTGGTTTCTTTGACCCACAGCTCGTGTCCGTACTTGGCCGAGGCAGCTTCAAAGCAACTTCTTCCGCCCGCCGGTATGATCACGTTCTCAACGATGCTCGTGGGTCGGGTAGCTATGCCGCGGCGGTGCGCGAGGCGTGGGGCCGCCTCCAAGCGGCTACTGTTGGCCATCTCGACGACGCAGATTCGCGCGTGATGGAGCGGGAAGTGGAGGCTGCTTCGGGCTCGCAAAAGGAGCATACGGCATTTCTAGACCAGGCCAACAACTTTCGGCTTCGAAATGAGGTGTGCGCTCTTCCTGTCACGTGTAGGGAACGGATCTTGTTCAACCAGCTCGAAGCGGCGTCATGCATGTGGACAACAGTGGCCACCCCCACCGCGCGGATAGTCATGACTCCGCATGAGCTGCGGGAGGTCGTTGCCGGGTACTTCTTTCCGCCTAGCCCCGGTGGTTGGGAGCCAGATCATTCTCCCCTCGACAGAGCACAACCCCGTCACTGTTGACCAACTCGGTTACGCGCTCACGAACCTCCCGGAACATATGGAGATGCTCACTGGCGTGTACAGCACGACGCTATCGCAGACGCCTTCCGCGATCACTGTGTTCACGACCTGGGTATCGCCGTACGCCAGGAGGTGGATGACTTGTTCCAGCAGGCAGTGCCTCTCGGCAACACGTACCCAGGGATGAACTCAAGGACCTAGTGCTGGACGCAGAGCTCTCCCTCCCGGCGTTCAACGTCGTGACCGGGACCTATGATCCCCGGAGCTTGAGACCCACATTGTTGAAGTTCAAGACTATGCGGTACGGGGTCAAGTACACTGCAGTGCCCCAGGCCACGGCCGTGGATCGGTTTGAGCGGTCCTTGTCGGGCGACATACAACGGGGGTTGGCAGCGCGAGATGCGGCGTGGCACAACATGGAGCCCGGACAGCATGCCCCGTCTTCGCAACATACTGGATTTGTCGGAGTACACGGGCATGGTCTTCGGCACAGTGGGTGAGGTGAGCAAGGGGGTGCGCCGCACAGTGCGCGGTGTCGCATGCTTAGCTGCGGATCGGGGTGCCCTCTCATCGCGAGGCACTCGGTGCACTACCCGGGCTAGGAGGTCTTACTCGCAAGAGATTTCCTCGGGGTCCTGAGCTTGGTGGCGGCTCGAGAGCGTGCTCGCTGCCTCATCCGACGGCGCAGATTCGTCTGCCATCCCGTTGCCGAAGCTGCACAGCACGTCCGAGGATCACCCTTACACACACGTGCACGAGTGGCCCGGACTCGGAACCGTGCGCGCATCACTCATCCATCCCTGCCTCATGCGAAATGCGGGCCGCTTTTAGGCGGCTTGCTGTTTTGATTTTTTTACACTACTTTTAGCAGTGGAGTACTGGATTTGTTACTGCCCTTCTTGTAATTCAAACCAATATGGAGATACTCGTGGTAGCAATATGATGGTGGATGTCGTCGCGCTGGATCTTTCAGCGATTATGGCCTGCTGACCGTATGACGACTGCGCGCAGCGCGGCGCATCTCCAAACAGGCGACTATAAGCGACCTGCGCACTGCGGCTTGAACGAGTGACCAGGTCGCTGCTCTCTATATGGCGGATGAGTGAGAGTGGGACACGCAAAAGCACTCAGGGGGTGGGACTGCACCTGTGTCTGCGTTATACAGTACCAGCTTCAGTGCCTGCGGGGCCAGCGAGGCGCGCGTCGTGCACTCACCAGGCACCACGTCACGCAAGCCACAGCACTGAGCAGACCCCCAACAGTGGGCACCTCGCGACGTCCTGGACGCCCGCGTTCCCCTCCCGTGGCCTCACTGTGCCATCGGCCCCTCGCCGAGCTACAAGTTTCCGTACCCGAACGCGGCCGTCGGGATGCGTTGGCACGAACTGAGCATGGGCGACGCTGTAACAATAGGAGGGGCTGAGTACACTGAAGGTACCCCCCCCCCCCCCCCCCTCCACACACACACACACACACACACACACACATACACATACACACAAACCACCACCACCACCGACACCACCCTCTTATCCATAAAACACACACGCGTACGCACACATCAGCCCGCCCGCCTGCATTACTCCTTTACGCACTAAAACACACACAAAATGCTTCCGTCCCCCTGTGGCGACTGTAGCACATCAAGGAAACTGCGGTGTCTTCTGAGAGCAAGTCACCCTTCTTTGTCTGGCAGATATGGGTAGGGCGCTGAAGGAGGTCAGGGCGCGCTTCTCTCTGGCGCAGCAGAATGGGGCGGCAGATCGTGTGGCACAGCTGGAGCGGGTGGGCGCAAAAGCGTCCAGGCTGGAGGAGGAATTCGATGGCTTAAGGGATGGGTGTGATGCTGCGCAGACCCGTCTCGCCAACAAGGTATGCCGATGGAACCTACCGTTGCGAACGCGACGAGCCAATGCGCCCCCGGATATAGCCATTCGTCGCTCTTGCAGCAGCCAAGAGGCGTGCGCAGGGGGGGGGGGGGGGTGGTGGTTATATCAGGTGGGGGGATGGTTATATGGATAATGCCGGTATGCATGACATGGAGAGTTGGTGCTGTGCAGGCGGAGGAGCTCGGGCGGCAGCTGGACATCGAGCGGTTGCACCTGCAGGAAAGCACCTCCAGCTCATCCAGCGGCCTGAGTGAGCTGGACGCACTCATTGCGCAGCATTTGGCGCAGCTGTCTGATGTATGGCCCCTCTCTCCCTGCATTTGCTGGGAACTATGGTGTAGGGGCGGGCCATTAGCAACCGTGGCATCAATCATCCGTGCTCCACTGGCCACAGGAGAAAGCCTCCAATGAGATCCGGCAGCTATTGGACGATTCGGCATCTGTCTTTGAGGCTCAAATATCTGCAGTCAAGGACAAGAACAACCACTTGCTCTTCTCCACGGCAGACGCTGCCACATATGCTTTGGATGAGCTTGAGGTGTTTGACCGGCGCCTGTTTGGGCCATGGTGGTCAAGGCTGCCCACATGCCTGCATGTCCTGCATGAACAGCTGGCAGGTTGGAGGGGCGTTTGGTGACGCCTATGAGGCCGCGTCCTGTGGGTTCTCCCAGAGGACGCTGCAGGCAGAAACGTCCGCACGAGGCATGCTTTACAATGCCAAGTTGGCAGCTCTGAAGGAGGATATGACATCGCTCCAGAACACGCTTGATACTGAGCGCAAGGTGAGTTGGCTACAAGAGGGCTGCCTGGCTGCGCCTGGAATTGGGGAGATAGCCGCTTGCGCAGGTGTCTCATTCCTGAGAAGGGCATGCCTGTGCGGCGCGGACAGATGCGGAATGAGATGGAGGCGTTGCTGCTGGATCGCATCTCAGACATCGGCACGCAGCTTGAGGGGAGCCTGCAGGTGAGTCCTCTGGGCTGGGGTATGCCTCAACGTGGCTAGCTGCACACAGCCCTTGCCTGAGCTGACGGATAACTTGTCCCTGTGCACCCAAGGCGGAGGCTCAAGCGCGGAAGAGCATGCACATCGCTCTGGAGCAGCTGCTTGGTGAGAGCCCTGACACCCGACAGAGCTTATTGGGTCAGATAGAAGTCTGCCGGAATGTCTTGGCGTGCATTGAGCACGCTGCTGACACGCCTGTATGTGGGTTGCCTCCAACCAGATGAGTCGCTGCGTGATTCGGGTGCACCCAGCGAACTGTAAGCGCATCGATCGACCAGCGCCAGTGTACAGTCATTGTATGCGCTCCACAGGCGCGCACAAGCTGGGTATCTGTTAAGCAGCGCCCAACAGCAGGTCCAAGGAGACATTAGAATGCCCTCTTAGCCGAGTGGAGCCGGATAAGAGGCTTTCTGCCGAGCCAATACCTTGAGCCCGCAGTAGGGAAAGACATGTAGCATGTCTTGAGATATGAGTCTTCTGCGCTCCCCCTCGTCAAGAGGTGGAAGATTTGCGCACTTCCAATACAGTGTGCAATATGCCATGTTATGATTCCAGTGGTGACATGAGTGACATAATTAAGAGGGAGGTGTTATGTTTACAGCTTGCAAGGTTGGAGCAGTTGAGTTGCCCATAGCCACCTGTTCACTTCCAGGTGGCGCTGGTTCCGCGAGTTGCTGCCCATCAATGATGTGCTACAAACCAGCCAAGCCAACACCGGCACTTCCATCAATCTTGTGCATCCCATCCCAAACCCGCTATGCTGCTGCTGTTAGAACACATTCTTTCTAGTTGCCCTGGAGTGTGCCTTATCTCCATGTGGTCGTGGTTGGTGCTGAGCAGGCGCATGGCATTGATGCCCACCTCACCACCCTCCTGCGCGCTCGCGCCCGTGTTGACGATCACAGCGGCCATGTCGCTGACGGCGCCTACGGCGATGTTGAAGCTCTGCACGCCGGTGGCCAGGGTGTCGTCCGACACGGGGAAGTTGACGCTATGCCGGCCATGTTACGACGAAAACTGTCATTTCAAATGGCTAGGGCTTTTGATGCATCACGTGCCTTCTGGCTCAGGACGATGCCGTCGTCAAGGACAGCAGCCCATCTCCTGGGTCTTGCACATCACAAGCAACTCCAACCAGCAAGCCAGGACTTTCCTTTAGTACAACTAGCGCCGCATGCGCCGCCAACATGCGCGCATGCTGCTTGTTCGACGCCACTTCCCCAAATGCAACATGAATCCCATTGATGCACACCTCCACCTGCACCGCGCTCCACTGCTGGATCGCCATTCCCAACTGCAGCAGGCACTGTGCTATGTAAGCTCAGAGTGGCGCCCATCTTGGCGCACAACTCCTGGAGCTCTCGGATCTGTCGTGTAGGCACACACACGTATACCTTTGCATCTCGTGCTCGAGCTACAAAAGTCAGACATGTTGCGGGGCAGCAGCATGAGCACAAGCAACCGCCGCGCACCGGCTGGATGGGAATGTTGTCGGGTGTGAGCAGTGGGTGCAGCAGTGGCTCCGCAACTTTCCACGTCTTCTGTGGATGGAATGTTCCCGGTCAACTAGGCCAGCCAGCTCGCCGATCGGAGGGGCAACAAGGCCCGAGCTGCCCCTGCCCTAACCCCACCCCAGCCCTCTAAATCTGGTTTTATCACTTGTGACATGATGCTAGCGCGTGACGTTACCTTGAGGTCACAGCTGCAGTCAAGAAACACAGCCCCGATCACCGCTTCAAGTACGTCACCAAGTGCCTGCATATGTAAATTCGACGTTACCATATCTCATCAATGCCAGTTTAGCCATCAGACATCTCAGGCTAGCACATGGTAGAAGCGGGGGTCGCTGTGCTCGAGCCCAAGCATGTATGCAGCGTGCAAGAAGCAATGGAGTTGCGGCCTGAACCTTGGGTGCCTGAACACGGCTTCCGAAGGCCAGCCCTCCGGAGGATGCCTGTAGGCAGTAGAATCGAGGGGAAAATCGAATTCAAGGATGTCTTCTGTAGTAATAGCCTGCAGGAGTACATGTCAATGGGATGGGAAGCACAAACCTCGGGCCATCCCTCTTGACAAGACACTTGCCCCCCAGTGGAGCGAAGCGCCTTGAGTAACTTCTGTTTGTCGCCGCCGTCATTGCTGCCAGCAGCTTGCTTTGCCTGCGTGCCACCCCCGCTCTTGAGCTCTGCGGCCCCCTTTACCTGATTGTTTAAACGAGGAGAAGTCGTCAGTGGCATTGCTGTACTTGGATCAGCAACATACCAGACAACGAGCAGGCCAGAAGCTCCACCTCACTACCAATGCGGGCCACGTGGGCGCTGAAGGGGGGAATGGTGGCGGTCAGCTCGGGGCTGTGGTGCCGGACAAATTGGTGCAGCCCATGGACCACGGTGACGTGTGCTAGCCACTGGTTGTTGAGCATTGCCTGATGGACCACCAGGAAACGTCAGGATGCGTGATGCCAGAACAAAACATGCTTCTCTATTGCCTGTTGGGGAACAACATGTACAGACACATGCCATGCCAGAAAAACAGCATAATCGCAGCTGTATGTCGAGCTGCATCCGCACCTGGCGAAGGCTGGTGAGCTCGCCAGGCTGCACGTCTGGATGACGCTGCATCATTGCCTCCGTCACCAGCAGGTCCAGCACAGCGTCCCTGGTCGCGTGGCAAGCGCAAAGGGCGGCCTCTGGCCTCATGCACCATGCATGCTGAAACCTGACGTCAGACGTTGCATGAGCGGGACACTGGCGTACCCAAGAAATTCCAGGCGATTGTATGAGCTGTCGCAGCCCGGCATGCCACTGTCCATCAGGGAGCTGTGTGCGAAAGCCTGGAGGAATCAGATTCTCTCAGCTGGCGCGATACCAGCCCCAAGTACTTGTACATCCGAGATAGGTGGCGCTACATAGGCAGAGATGAGCGCAGTACTTACTGTGTGAGCAAGGGCAGGTGTGTTGAAGCGGTAGCCAAGGATGCGCTCAAGCTCGGACAGGGCACGTTCCCTGTCTCCATGGTTGCAGGTGCTGCGGGCAGATACCGGTGAAGCACCGACATTTGCTGGCCGGCAGGTCTGCCGCACCGTGTAATCAGGCACGCAACACTTAGTGGCCAATGAAAAGCACGCAGTTCCAAGCCGAACCACACAGCCAACCACCTGTCCATGCATGTTGTACATTATTTTGAGACTGTTCCGCCACAATGGTTGAAAGCAAATATATTTCATCGATACTACTGTATATGGAACGCTTGCCTTGGGGTCCTAGCAGGTGGCCAACATGGCGATTCGTTCCACTTCTTTGAGCAGGGGCTGCGGGGTGTGGAGAGAATACCTTGAGCGACATAAGGCCATGCGTCCGCATCCGATCCAGCACCCCTGCATGAAACAGCAGCCGGAAGCCACCTTCCACTCCGCCAGAGAGATAGAATGCGCCAACCAGCGCCTCCAGTGCATCAGCGTATCTCTGCGAGGTTAACGTAGTACTCAGGACAGTGCTACAGGCCAATACTGTACATGTCCCATTTTCTCAATACAAAGGGCTCTGCGCGTACACAAGTGTTGTTGCACTCACTGTGTTGCTGACCCAAGACAGAAATGGCTATCTCTTCACAGCAGTAGACATTGCCAGCCACAGACCTTATCGTTGCAATGCTCAGCCTTGAGTGGAGAGATGAAGCTGCTCCTCATCCCTGGAGGCCGCCATAGCTCCACCCGACGACGATGGCGTCGCAGGGCCCCGTCCACCCCCAGGTCAAGCGCCAGCTTTTTGAGGTTGGCGTTGCTCACCTGCACAGAGCCATCCCCCACACATCCACCCACACATTCATGATCAGCCCACGGTAAGACCCAGTATGCTTGATACGCAGCAGCGATGCATCCTGCTGCCCTCTGTGGTGGCGAGAGGCGCACCAGCAAAGCCTTTGTGATTGTTAGCTCCCCCGCGTCCGAGCCAGGGTGGTCCACGAAGAGATGCAGGCACACTGCAAACTGAGTTACACAGGCAGGCCATGTGCCTCAGCAGCCATTGCACCTTTGCTTCTAACCCACACCTGTTACACGAGGTGAATAGGGATGCACCTTGATGAAAGAATCACCCAGGAACTCGAGGCGCTCGTTGTTGTGCCGCGGACAAGCGGACACTGTGGTGATGGCCTCGAGCAGCGGTGTGACTCCCGGCAACCACGGCGGGTCACACCCTAGTTGAGCAAACGCACGTACAGCCTTAGACGGGGTGGCTACGTGTGTGGGTAAGCTACAGCGGAGCCGCTCTGAATCCCATGCATTACACATTCTGCTTACTGTTTATGATAATGAGGTGCAGTTGGGCAGGTTAGCTGCAAGCAGCTATAGGACGCAGCAGCGGTTGCCTACTGGGACAATCGTATCCGTGATTACTCGCTGAACACAAGCAGCGCAGGAGCGCCTCGCAGCGCTACGCAGTGATAATTCACTGAGGGACGGTGTCTCTCCTCTTACCTGGCTCTCCACAGCCGCTGGCCAGCATGGAGCTCCGCAGGAAGGATCTAAGATCCGCGGCATGAAGCACGGCAAGCAGGTGCCAGAGCAGCGGGTAGGCGAGCAGGCATGCACGCCACACCACCGGTGGCACGAAGCAGTAATCACACAGCTGCCGACCGGGGGGCGCACGGCAAGCAGGGCAACACATAGTCCATGAGGGGGAAGACAGAGGCAACAAGGGCATCCCAAGGAGGATCAAAGGAGTACCGGTAGTGTGTTCAAGGCGGTGATTATGTACCTCGGGTACCAGCAGGACATCCTGCCGCCGCAGCCCTATCAACAATCGCCGAATGCAAATGGGCAGCGAGGACACCGTCAACAGAAGTCATTCACTTCTTCTGAAGCTGCTGCACTCCAAACGTGCTGTAATTAGCAGGAGAAAGGGGGGGGGGGGGGGGGGGGGAGAAGGGGGGGGGGGGCGTACCGCTCGGGGCCTCACCAGGAGCTGTCATGTGGCATGCACGTGAAAAGAAGGGATGAGTGAGGCAAGAGGCCTCACGGGACAAGGAAAGGCCATGAAGGGGTGGAAAAGAAAAGAAATAGGTGGACAGAGGGGCGAAAGGGGGGGGGGGGGGGGGGGGTCCTTCAGTAGGAGCACCGTAGCCACCAGCAACATCATTAGCGTTAATTGATGCAGTGTGAGCGGCAACGGCATGGCCTGTTCATGGCTACAGCCCGGCGGCGTGCTTTCTGTCTGGTTTGGTGACCACGTTCATGAATATAGGGTGGGCCACGCAAGCACCAGAGTGCGCACACCTCAAGCAACGGCTGCCCCTGAAACGCAATGGGCAGCCCCCAGCGCTTTGCGTAGAAGTCTGTGAAGTCTTTGTAAACCTTATCCTGCTGCTTTTTCTTCTTCTTCTTTGATTGCTTGCCCTCTTCTACATTAACCGCCACTTCTTCTCCCATGGACAGGGGCCCGACCTGGAGCCACCCCAGCCCCCTACTGCTTAGCGCGCGCAGCAATCCCCCCACACCACCACCATGAACTCATCACCTCTCCCGCGAATGCCACATAACAGGCCAGGCCGTCACCAATGGAGCAGTGCTTGGCTTGGAGTCAGCAAAGGAGCTGCAGGGGCTGAGGTCCGCACGCACCCCACGGACCAGTAAGCACACGCCGTTGTACCTGCTCACCACCACGTTGCCTGCCACCGCCTGCCGCAGTGCCTCTGCGGACTCCGGCCCACCAGGCCACGGCGTCAGGTCAGCAAGCACCGCCCGCTGCGTGCAGCGCCACACCAGACATGAGGAATCTTGGTTCAGGACCGCGTGGCAGTGGCTTCGTACATCAGGGTCTGAGGCCCGCCACCAGCTGTGTTGGATATTGCCGCATGGTGCATTATTTCATGTCTGCCCCCCTCCACCCTTCTACTATGGCGTGCACAGCAGGGAGGTTTGACAAGGAATCTCTTCCACGCTAATGACATGCTATGCATTATGCACGGGAGCTCAACTTACGCACCCAGTAATCCAACACAGTGATTCGCAAACCCTTTCTCCTGTTCGCACATGTGCTCTCCTGGTGCGGAAATTCAAAGCAACCCTCTCTCCCTGGCTCTGCCTATGTGCGCACTGAAAGCAACATCGCTGAGCTAGTGGTGTGCTGCCGAGCTGAACGCTCTGGTCGCATCACGGCGAGTGCCCTGGCGTACGCTTGCTTAAAGACTGACCGCCTCCTCAAGACAGGGGTGCACACCTCTGGAGCCTCGCCAGCATACGCGCTCAGGACACTCGTGACGCTCGCCCAGTCCACGGTGTCAGCAGGACTCCTGCTCACTACAGCAGCTGCATCAAGCAGTGGGGCCATGATGTACCTGCCGGCGACCAGCACGCCCCCCTCATCAGGCCAACAAATTCATACCCTCCCCCCACACACACACACCATCCCATCCTTCCCCCCCCCCCCCCCCCCCCCGCCATTCCAGCCACCAACACCGCCGCTGCACATACGCACATAAAACTGAGCCCGGAACCATGACTACCACGCAGCCCTGGTAAACACCCAGCCTTGTGAATGTCAAAGCAGGCTCAGCACCAAAATACGTTACTCCAGTATCGTTCCTCAGTACACGTTCTTCCAGAACAGCTGCTGCGGGGTGACGTTTTCGGATGCAACTGCGCTGCGCAAAGCCCCCAAGTTCCCAACATACACCAGTACAGTATGAACGACGGCGTTGTTTAGGCCCGGGGTCTTAGAGGCTGAGGCGGGACTTTCTGCGGAGGCAGAGTCAGCAGCAAAGCAGCAAGCAGGATGGGATGGCGCAGGTTGGTAGGGGCGCACCAGAGGCCGCTGGCGGAGCGCGACCATGCCTCATCAGTGATAGGCTTCCCTGCCGCGAGTCCACTGTGGCTGGCAGGGCCTTGCACAGAAGAGACTGTGAGGACATTCTTTCGCCTCACAATGCGCCGATGCGAGCCGCGCTGCGACCACAGCGTTGTGCCAGCCCGAGTGCCCATTGTGAGAGGACGGGAACCACAGTTTCATTATCTCAGCAGAACCTCCTCTCTATCTCCCGTAAAACATAAAATTGAACTTGCTAAGTCGCACCGGGGTTCCACCGCTCACTCGCGTTATGCGCAGGCCTAATCCATACTGTTACTTGCCATCATGTTAACGAGCGTTTGGCCCCCTCCCAAGGTGCATAACAACGTGCGCGTCATAATCTGCAGGTGTATGACAATGCAAGATTCAGATATGGTTGCGTATCATTGCGCAGTAAAATATAGTCACATTACGAGTATCGCACCGCTTGCTAGACGGTGATTTTATAAGTACACGCTTTATTGTTACGTACTATGGATAGTCGCTACTTCCCGCGGAGACGGGCACGAGGAGGCGCTGTGATATGAGCAGGAGCTTATAGCCCCGTTGCCAAGTAGGCGCGGGGGCTCATGCGCAAAGGGGGGGGGGGGGGGGGGGGGGGTTACTTCCTGGCTGGTGACGGAGGAGCTGGCAGCAATGTCCTGGTCTGTCCCCCCCCCCTGTTCACAATCCTCCTCCCCTAGCAGCAGATCAAATACCTAGAGTAGCAGGCACGCACACAGGGCGATTAGGAGCATGCTTGCAGATCCCCAACTAGCAGGGTGGTATAGAGTCAGGTTGCATGCCTTCTGGTGGAATGCCTGCAGCTGCGCAAGCTGGGTGGGGCTCAAATCCAGTGTGCCTAGGTAGGCAGTGCGCACGACCAAGGTTTCAGAGCCAGCAACGTCGTACAGCGGGAACTCGGGCAGCCCCACACCAACACCGCCTGGCGGCAGCTGGCACAGCGTGAGCAGGCCGTAGTTCCAGCGCAGCAGTGCGCCGCCGCTACCAGGCCGCACAACCCGGAAGCGGTGCAGGTGCAGCTCCCGGCGGCTGCTGGAGGCCATCCGATTGGTGCGCCGCTGCCGCTGACCCGCGCTCGCCTGAATGCTCAAAGACTCGGCACGCACTGGCAGCCGACCTCCTGCTTCCCCCTGCGCATGATGGCTGCCAGTGAGCGGAGCTGCCTCTAAGCAGTGCATGCTTCAGCAGCTTTCCGTGGCAGAGGGGCCAAACTGGCCTGGAGGTGGGCAGTCCCACGCTTTCGGTCCAAGTGTGATTGCGAGGACATGGTGGTTTCGGTCCTGCGCACATATGACATCACATCACATACTGGTTTCGATGTGATGCAAAGTGCGCCATTACGCGCCCTCGCACCGCAAGCCCACGCCACACAATATCTGTTATTTGTCCCCCCTCGACACGGATGCACGTCCCTGGTCAGTATACTGGAAACTGCCTCTGGGGGTGTAGCTGCAGCAGCCCATCATCAGCTGGTGGGCATGGCAAGCCCGTGCACTGCCATTGCAACCTTCACCTCGGGACATATCATGACGAAGAATAATCGCCCGATATTCATGCTCACAGTGACCAATTTATATCACAAAGAGCCAGAAATGCCTCACCTTTGTGCCTGAGTGAAATGTCCCCACGCCCTACCCCGACGACTATTCCACTGATTTTGGCTTCGACGCCACGCGCTTGGATGTGCTCGTAAACCATTCGCAGTGGCTCGTCTGGGTCGAAACTCCTCGCCCCCCTGGCTTCTCGCTGCCCACCGATTGACAACCGTACAGTGGGATCGGAAGCGCGAGACCGCCAACCACCCAGCGGCACCCGCTCTCGGAGCGTTCGCGGAGGAAACCCTACGCCAGCCCTGCGTCGTCCCCTGATCCGTTTTCGCTGCCAGCTTGCCCGCCACGGCAACTGTCCTACTCCCACGCTAGCGACAAAAAGCGCCGACACTCGTGGTTCGCGACGGTTATTCGGTGAGCGCCATATCGCGGCACTCGGCGCCGCCGCTGCACGGGGCCGGTCGATGCCGTGACCCCCCCCCCCCCCCCCCCCCCCCCCCCCATCTCTCCCCGCTCTGCGCTTACCCGACGACATATATACCCGACGACATATATCCAGTCACTGTGGTATGCAGAGTTGATATCTGGCCCACTCCAGAATTTGCAGTTGCCCACCTGTCTCCGCCGAGTGGTGGGTTTGTTGTCCCCGCTGATTCGGAGGTTGAGGTTGACGACGACAACGACTCGCTGTTTAATAACTGGACTGCTGCCGGCAGCAGCGACTCGCCGTTGAAACAACACCGTCGTAGAGACGCTCCAGGGTTTTACAGGTGGTGCCGTCGTGCCGCGGGGGGGGGGGGGGGGGGGGGGTTACTCGCTGTCCTTTGGGTAGCGCTTCAGTTACTGATCAGACTTCCTGTGGCAAGTCCCTAAACGAAGCTGGACTCAATGCCAGTTACAAGTGCCGTATGCCGGACTGCTGGAACCCGCGCCCAGCATTCCGGCATGCTGCTCCGAAACCAGTAACATGGAGTAGCACCTGCCCAAAAAAGTCTTGCCCCCCTTGTCAAGCAGCAATTATAGATTGGCCCATTATTATGAGGCCTCACCTTCGTTTCCGGCCGCGCCCGTCCATGCGCCATGCGTGAACATGACATCATGCGTGAGAGCAGCCCTGAGTGGCGTTTGTTGTGCTCTCGAAAAAACCAAAAGTGTGCGTGTCATAAAAATACCTACATCAGTGCTTGAACATCTACGCACTAAAAGCGGAACTAAAGGCAATTGTGAAAGGTTGCCAGCAAAAGAGAAATATAACCCTGAAACCAAGGGTCAAGCATCCCAGAACTAAGGAAGAGCCGTGAGAACCAGGAAGTCGCTAAGTCGCCAAGGAACCAATGAAGGTTTCTGAGAAACACTAAAAGACAAGGAACCAAAGGGGACCACCGCCGAGAGTCGGGCCATCATCCGCGGCGAGGGCGCTTGCAGCCGATGACCCGGGTCATAGCAACACAGGCTGACGAGCGACGCGACGCATGCGCGGGAGCACCATCACGTGCCGCACGCGCCGCCGCCACTCGCCAATAACGTTGTCTGCGTGTCATTGTTCAGGGTTAGTAATGAATTTGATAACCCAATGTCACGAGGGACACGAATTCATTTTATATCGCAGCAAAATGCGTTCCATGTGAACGGTTGCACGCCAAGATATCGTACAACACATTCACGGAGGCGCGCTCTACCCGCCGTCGGCATGCAAGCAAGTGCGCACTTCCCGCAAAACGGCCAATAATGCAATCAAGGCAAGCTTGCTCCAAAACCAGCCCACATACAATTGTTTTTCGCATTTAATGGCTCAATGCACCCTTGGTAGAGCCGGGCTTTAGCGCAGGCATGCAGCCCCCGAGTCAGCGGGTGGGTGTATATGGTCACCTGCTAGGGCATCGTCCATGGTATGTGGTTAGGTTGGTCATCATTACGCTCCCATATTCTACTATTGGGCAGCACGTAGGGCGGGGCCCTACGCAGGGGGAATCCGCCCATGCGGGGCGAGTGCATCGCCTTTTTATCGGGATGCGGGTTGCGCGATAAGGCTTTGTAGGAGAACCTAAAAATGTTTGCATCGCCCCCCCCTACCCCCCTCGGTTACTTTTCCACCGAGGGGGCCGGCATGGTTCGAACCAGCGCATAACGGAATCATGAGCGTAATAGGCAGGCGCCCTTCCGCCACCTATCACATATCAAGCCGTTGATGAATATTTTAAATTGATTATATCATAAATACGCGCCACTGTACCACTCGGCGGTCGGCGGCGCCGGTGCTGTCGTGGCGATACAGATAGATACGTACATGGTAAGACTTACGAGGGGGATTGTAGCATACACCTTTGTAGATGGATAGTGAAGTATAAAGAGTAATCCGCGGCCTTGTCGCTGAGTCGATGACTGCTACTTTGCACACCCTTATTTAGACAGTGTCACGGTGACGAAGCCGTGCGCTCGTGCATTCAGGATTATATACAACGACTTGCGAAAAAACTTCGTTATCGCGTCGTTCGACACGTGCACCAATCTTGGCACGGGAAATGGGACATGATTCGAGCGTAAACAATACGGGTCGGGGGTTGTAAATTGTCCCGTGTTTGTACAAAATCCGAGCATTGAACCCTGTCCAGGGTTTTAGGGTTTCGACCATTTCACGTATACTTGCATAAAGTACATGCGCACCTATTGGCGGCGGGGTAAGGCACGTGTAGTCGTCGCTATCTAAAGTCGGCTGGCGCATACTGCGGACAGTTGTCTCCTTCCCTCACCTAGTCAAACCGATATTGGTCCAATATGACCGACCCCACCGGAGGGAAGGCGGCGGGGCATAATGTTGGGCGTTGCTTTGCAGGCTACGGACGACCAAGCCGCTGCAATCGAGCGGGCGAAGGCCGTTGTTGTCGCGAATGATGGGACGTTTGGTAGGCAAGAGGTTGATGGGCCGACAATGAGTTATATTGGGTATGTGATCGGGCATCCCACCTCCTCACGTGGTGCAGTTCTGTTCGACCTTGCGCCTCTAGGAGAGCCATTCAGGGGGGGCTCTCATGCAGCCCCACGCGTCTTTGGCCGAAGTAGTGGCGTCCGAAGGCAGTCTTGGCCAGCAAGGAAGTGGCTGCCGACGGCAGTCTTGGTCAGCAAGGAAGCGTGCAACTGGACTAGCGAGTCGTAGTTAGAGCGAGGGCTTGGGGGTTGTCGAACACCCTGCCTAAGGGGCGCCTACTATCGGGCACTAGCGTTCTGCCGAAGACGGCCACACCCAATATGCCGACTACGAAGCTGTCAAGGCGGCGGCAATGTTTGGCCTCCCGACTAAATGGCGGTACCTGCATGCCTCATGGGATACTAAGGTGCGCAGCACCCCCGCCCCCTACCCGCCTGCCGACATTCCTACACATTGTAGCCTTCCCGCTTTGCAATCAGTGGGTTGGAAACAACCAGTCGGAAACACGCGAGCCGTTTTATGGGATGGGGCCCCGTGGACCACCCCACCTAAGGCGCAGCCATAACCACATGAGATCGGGAAGTAGCTTCTTGCCGAAGACGGCCCCACCGAGTATTTGGAAGTTTTCTGGCAGTGGCTTCTCCGAGTAAGAGGCAGGCACAGAAGTCGGCACCGCCGAGGGTTGTCTTTCATCCGCCATGCTAGACGGTCGCCCACAAAGGCTCCACGCGGCGGCTCCTCGTTGGCTTGACACGCCTTACGCTTCGGCCGAGGCTGAAAACCCTAAACCTCGGCCTCTGCGTCGGCGGAAGTCGTCAGACGATGCTGCTTCCGAGCACGCACGAATGCCGGGTTGTGCTTGAACGGCAGCCTTTCGCCATCCTTGATTCCCCAACAAAGCGCCCATATTTCAGCAACGGCTTAAAATATTAAATATAACATAGGGCGCTGACACATAGCAAAAACGCACCTTCTCCTTTGTTTTTTGTTAAAGCAGCTCTGCAGCCGTGCTCAGTTGGCGTCGCGTCGGAGGCGCCGTAGTATCTGCCTTCGGGGAGGTGGCTCCTGTGCCACATGGTGACAAGATTAGCAAGCCGTAAAAAGGCGCACAAATGCATTATATCGCAGCAAGGCCGCCCAACTTGGCAATTGGTGGCGCTTCCTTTGAGGCCGGCTGCGACTTGCCCGCACCGGGGGTTGGGGATGCATCCCTCGCGCCAGGTTTTGCACTCGGGGCACTCGCATCGCGGGGGGTGTCGTGGGGACCGGTTATCATTGCGGGTCCATTACATACATGGAGCCCGGTTACTAATGTTCAAGAAATGTATTGTATTGGTTCGGCCCGCGCCATCATCATCACGACTATTGACTACACGAATCCGTTGCGAACTGCCGTGGCAGATATGGAAACATATACAGTACTAGTATACTCTGCTACCCGCATGACGATGCGACATTGTTTCAATTATGACCGAGTTCGCAGGTCAACGCGAACTATCAAAGCGCTCCGTGCGACGATGTAAGAATGAACAAAGTACTGCAGAATGATGACGCAATAAACTACTGATGGTCCAGCGTGGAGTCATCGTCCGATAAAAATGCCGCTATGGTAACACTCGTAACACGATAACACTTGATGCCTCCATCCACTAGCGCCGTCCGATATCTACGAAACCGCGCCTTGGCGATGCGGAATCGACGGCCACAAGCTAGCGGGCCGGGCAGGGTTCTCGGGTGAATAATTCAATTATTATCGGCCAGGTGTTGCAGCAGTAATTTCTCATTGGAATACGGATTGATATATATATACTTACAAAAAACTCTAAAAACCCATTCACACCGGCTACTTGCCCCGCCCGAGTTTTCAGCAGGTTTCCGCTTTGTGCGCCCGCCTGCCATTTGGGTGGTCGCGATCTCCTGCGGCTTCTCGACTGGACTAGTGGGAGTGCTAGATGGATCGCCATGTTCCTCATACACACTTTGCCCACCCTCATTCGCATGGCTGGCATGCTGTACCGGTGCTAGTGGCGTCGGACTGAAGGCGGCGGTTAACATGGTCAAGGGTTTGGCAGCCATCCACTGAAGCATGGCGATCTGCCGACCCAGACCTGCTGTTGGCGAACCTCGCGCTGCAACTGGCGTTGGAGACTTCCGCTTCTCCCGGACGAAGCTCGTTGTGACAACTTGTGGCCGCGCCATTTGCGGGCCAACAGAGGGCATGCCTGCATGGGTGGCAAAGCGGGCAGTAGCATTCATATAAATCATGTGAAGAAAATCGAAAGCCTCGCAAAACGAGGGGAGAAGAGTTGTGATGAGTGCACGCACCTTGTAGCAGTGGTGTGGTCATGTTGCAACACCACCGTCCGTGCAAGGCAGGCGCAATCGAGTCGTCCAGTATCGGGATCTTGCCGGTGCGGAAAGCCTCCGCCCAGATACGGGTGCCCCACTCCTCTGCTATGGCTATGGCCTTCAAGCGTGCCGGCGCAGTGGACGAGTCGCCGGGATGCACCTTCTTGTGCGTCCTATCCGCCTGGTTCAAATTGCTCCGAACATTATGGGCGTGCTCGTTCACGTACCTCATGACCAGCGGCTGCATCTGCGCGGCTGGCTTGCCGCCGAAGGGTGCCAGGAAGACCTCATTGTAGCGGCGCAGGCAGAGGGTGGCGACCCGGGCCCTCAAGCATCCACGCAGGCGCCTCCTTGTGTAACAAGGGGACCCTGGTACGCTGATCGCGGCCGGAGACTGTGTTGAAAGGCTCGATCATAAGATACATGGCCCTAGGTGATGCGGCGGGATTCACGCAGAAGGGGCGATGTCATATTGTATCATGGATCGTCGGGGACGACGAGGGAGCGAGAGGGCGGGACAAATATTATAATTAAATCAAAGCATATTATTTATCAGGCGCAAATTTCAAGCCGACGGTGGGTCTCTTACGGATAAGGCGGGTCGTCTTCTTCATGTAGATGCCCATGCTGGGGGCGCCACTGGGAAAAGGGCAATATTATAGCGTAAACGGTGCAGGCCACTATACTTCACTTTTGACTCACTGAAAATGGGACAATTTACTAGCTCGCGCGCCAAACAATGTACTACAGACATATATATACAGCGCAAAGTACTGTATACTCGCCGTCGCCGCCGCCATCCCTTATCCCGCCCACTCGAGTGGAGGGGGGGCTGTGCAGTACTACTAGTCGCTACTGGTATACTCTTCCACCACCGCCAAGGCTACCCATAACCCAAACCGGGCCGTGGCAGACAGTTAGCGACTATTCATAGGAAAGGATCCCACGCGACACAGGCATGCATGGTCTTAACTTACACAAAAAGGCGCGAACGCCCGGATCCGTGACATGAATGGACTCCGCCTACCTTCGGCGTAGGTCTGCACGGCTGGTGAGTAGGCATCCTGCCGCCTCTTACGTCCCTGCGTCCCTGTGCCTTACTTGCCTTGCATTCCCTGCCATGTCGCGAGACTTGCAGCTCACGCTATCGGTTACTGCCATGCATGCTGGGGTAGGTCCCATCGCGATGGAGGTGCCTAGCAACCCCCCCCCCCCTCCCCCCCGCACGCGGCCACCCTCTCGAGAGTCTGCCAGCCGGTCCGCCCGACCCGCTCGACCAAGGGCTGCGTCTGCTCGACGTGCCCCCACCCAACGCTACGCTCCTCGTCGCGTGGCGGCCCTTGCCGTTGGACCTAGCCGGGCCGATACGCAGACAGTGGCGGGTCAGGGGCAGGGCCCGCCAGCGGCATACATGTCGCCGAGCTTGGCTGTCGCTGGCGATGCGGGCGAGGGCTGGCCTACGCATAGCGATAGCCAGGCTGGGGAGAGCGGCGGGCAGGGAGCCGGCGCGTCGGCAGCCACACCATGTGGACTTGCGCTCGCATTAGGCGGGGGTGGGGGCGTGCCGGATGCCAGCGGCTCGGAGGCTGCTAAAGGCGCGACAACCACCATGCTCACGGTAAGAGCTGTGGAATAGGCGGGATGGAGGGCGGGGGGCGGGGGGGGGGGGGGGGGGGAGGTTGTGGCCGTGCTGTGATGTAATGCTGTGGCAGTGTGGTGCACCTTTGCATTTTTATACGGCTTGCTAATTATGTCGCCATTACACGTTCGATTGACAGCCCCCGACTCCAAAAACTAGCACGAGCAACGCACTCCCTGCCCCCGCTGCCGACGAGTTGCAGCCGGCCTCAAAAGAAGCAACGCCAGTCGCCAAGGTGGGCGGCCTTGCTGCGATGTAATGTTGTTGTCCTTGGCTTCTGTTGTTTTCGGCTTGCTAATTATGTCGCCATCGCGCGTTCGACCCACAGCCCCCGATTGCAAATCACGAGCGACGCACCCCCCTTGCCTTGCTGCCGACGAGTCGCAGCCGGCCTCAAATGAAGCGACGCCAGTCGCCACGGTGGGCGGCCTTGCTTCGATGTAAGGCTATGCTAGGCTGTTTTAGTTTTCGACAGGCTAATTTTGTCGCCATCGCACGTTCCACCCACAGCCCCCGAGTGCAAAATGTGGCACAAGCGACGCACCCCCTTCGCCTTGCTGCCGACGAGTCGCCGCGGGCTCGCATGCGCCACCAGTCGCAAGGGTGGGCGGCTTTGCTGCGATGTAAGGTTAAGCTAGGCTTTTGCAGTTTCCGGCTTGCTAATTATTATGCCGCCATCGCACGTTCCACCGATAGCCCCCGAGTCCCAAACCTTGCACGAGCGACGCATCCCCTCGCCCAATGATGACGAGCCGCAGCCGGCTTCAACCGAGGCGACGCACGTCGCCAAGGCGGGCGGCCTTGCTGCGACATAATGTTGTTATCCACCTTTGCATTTTTATGGCTTGCTAAATATGTCGCCATCGCGCGTTCGACCCCCCCCCCCCCCCGACTGCTAGCTGCACGAGCGACGCACCCCCTCGCCTTGCTGTCGGCGAGTCGCAACCGGCCTCAAAAGAAGCGACGCCAATCGCAAGGTGGGCGGCCTTGCTGCGATGTAAGGCTATGTTGGGTTTTTTTAGTTTCCGACTTGCTGATTATGTAGACGCCATCGCACATTCGACCCATACCTCCCGACTGCAAAAGCTGGCACGAGCGACGCACCACCTCGCCTTGCTACCGACGAGTCGCAGCCGGCTTGCAAGAGGCGCCGCGAGTCGCCAGGGTGGGCGGCCTTTCTGCGAGGTAAGGCTATGCTGGGCTGTTTCAGTTTTCGGCTTGCTAATTATAATGTCGCCATCGCACATTCGACCCACAGCCCCGAGTGCAAAAGCTTGCACAAGCGACGCATCTCCTCGCCTGCCGCCAAGGAGTCGCAGCCGCCCTCAAAAGAAGCGACGCACGTCGCCAAGGTGGTCGGCCTTGCTGCGACATAATGTTGTTGTCCACCTTTGCATTTTTATGGCTTGCTAATTTTGTCGTCATCGCGCGTTCAACCTACCCACATCCCCCCGACTGCTAGCTGCACGAGCGACGTACCCCCTCGCCTTGCTGTCGCATACTCGCAACCGGGCTCAAAAGAAGCGACGCCAGTCGCAAGGTGGGCGGCCTTGCTGCAATGTATCCGTTGGTTCAACCGCGGGTGACTGCTACCTGCACGCGGAAATTGTTTGAGGAGGGGCAGCCTACCTTTGTAGCCGCCGAGGCATACAAGAACCGCCAATTAGTAGAGAGGCCTGAGATTACCGACTTGACCGCTTTGTAGTCGGCATATTCAGTGTGGCCGTCTTCGGAAGGAAGCCAGTGACCGATATGGTGTGGTTGTACCTCAGCCCTAGCCGGGGTGGGCCGTGTGGCCCCTGCAACTGCCGTGTCGGAATGCTTAGCGCTGCCTTGCATACCGGGGCTGCCTGCGGCACCCTCTTCAGACGCCACTACTTACTTCGGCCAAAGACGCAGGGGGGCGCTGGCCACCCCCCCCCTTAACGACTCTTCCAAGGTCGCAACATCACGCAAGGCTGCCCCACGCGAGGAGACGGGCATACCCGACGGCAGACCCGATACAACTTGTTGCCATCTCGAGAACTTCCCTACTCAACATTCCCTCATGATCTTGAATGAGTTCCCGCACCTCCCCAAGTGCAGCGCGAAGTTCGTGTATAGCCCGCAAGGGGGAACCCATACTGACCCCGCAGCCCTACTTCCTACTTGTTTCAGCGAGAACTGTTAGACAAGTGTGGGAGGCGGAGAACTACCTCGACTTTGCGGCAACCTACCTACCTACCTACCTTCGGAGAACCTGCCTCGACCCGCCGCCTTTGCCTCGTTCCGCCGCCACCAAGTGATCATGTACTTTGCGCCAGTACACGCGAACCCTAAAAACCTGCACAGGGTTTAAAGCTAGGAAATTGTCCCATTTTCAGTGAGTCATAAGTGAAGTATAGTGGCATGTACTGTTTACGCTATAATCTTGTCCCATTCCCGGCGCCACTCGTCCCCGTCAGCATTGATGACGCGCCCGTCTCTTGAGGAGGGCCGACGATGTTGATGTCGAGGCGGATGATTATGTCCACGCGAAGAAAAACACAGTCGTTGACCGAGATATGAAATCCCGCCTTATTCCGCCTTATTGAGACGCCGTGTTGGGTAGAGTCATGTACAACTTGTAGGCACCATTCCAGCGATAAGCCGGCGTTGTCCGGATCCTCGGCCATCGTGGCCCTTAAGAAAACGTTTATCGAACGAATGCGCTGCTAGGCATTGGCCGCCCGAGCGTTTAGCGCATCCTTTATAGTCTCTGGCGTCTGACCAAGCGCCACGAGTACGAGGCCATGGGAAGTAGCCGCGCCCGGGTCATCATCGCAAGATGCTTTCACGCCCAGAAACTTGAGTTTTGACGTTCGCAGGTACCAACCTAATATGTGGGAGTGCCATGGCGAGAAGGCCGTGTTTGACGCTGGCAGGGTCGTTGGTGGCCCACCGCGCTCTCGTGTTGGGGTGATAAGTGTTATGTGGCCATATTGTCGGCCGACTGATTCCTGACTCGCAGCTTCTTGGCCGGAATATGCCAAGTTGCGACGACTTGGACTTACTAGATGGACATCTGAGGTTCGATCTGTTATATATACATGACTTACATTCCGACAAAATGACTTGGTTTACGTCAGTATTTTCCGTGGAAACGGAGGGGAGGTTGTTTTGTAAATTGCGAAAGTTTTGAAGTACTTTAAGCAGTATACAGCCTTCCACCGCCCCCTGTGCACCTCCGGCTGGTCCTTATCCTGCGCCGGCGCCGCTGATGCCACCGTGCTCGCCCGCATGCAAGCCTATCTACCTTCTGGCTACCTCCTACCGACTGACGACCGCTACTCATCCCACTTCCAGCGCCCGCAAGCAACCTATGTTGGCTGATAACTCTCACATACTAGCGCATGCGCGCCACCATATGGCGTCGTCGTCAAGACCGTTTCTTATGCACAGCAGGCTCCGCGCCCTTGCCAGAGAATCACTCCTTTCACAACATCTTTGTAAGTGATGATGCCTTGACATGCGAGTCCATGGTGGAGTCGGAATACTACACCCACCACAAGAAGTCGGTGGCGTGGTTCAACCCAGACATGTGCGTGCATTGTGATGGACAACTTGGAGCCGGACGGCGTCACGAAACATGTAGGACGTATATAACGTCGTGCTGCCCATCTGCGAGGTACAGCTTGCCCTTTCCGTTGCTGCTGGCTGCAACTGTATTGTGTGTCACTGGCAAATGTTTTCTTACACCGCGCATGCATGCGAGGCGGATGAGCTGAAGCACATCGTAAGCAGGTTCAATCCCAACGTCCAGCAGAAGCTCAAGAACCTGGGCAAGCAGCCGGCCAGGCAAGCACTGGAGCGCATGCGAGGCGGGCACCTGCAGCGGGGAGCGACAGTTCCGACGACGTCAGCGTCGGCGTCGGCGGGATCAGCCGCCACCACGGATGCGCCTGCGAAGTCGGCCACTGGAGGCGCTTAGCAGTATTGTATCGTTTAGGGTTACGGTTACGCCTAGCGACTACCCTAGTACCACCACAGAACCTGCGACGCCGATATTATGGTTAAGTACTTGTACATGTACTCGTACAAGCAGTCATGCCGCTGTGCCGATATTTCACGCGTATATTATTACTGGTACGGCCACAACTAGGCGCAAGTAATATTCATTGTAATATACAGTACGCACTACGACTCCTCAATTATCATGATATTAGTTGCATGTCCGCGGTACCGAGTCATACCACTACATGATAGATATGCAATGCCACCGGCATATTGTGACAGATTACATGCTGCAATCAACTCAATTCGCCAAACGCTACGCATAGAGCCTTGTTTCACCAAGTACTGCTGCGAGTACTTGCAATGGTTTCGGTTTCTTGTTACGGTCCAGCCCCCCATGCTGACCCACATCGACATGCTCTCACACGCGTGACGTTACATTCGCGGTTTCGCTGCTCATGCCGACCCCCGGTAGCGATTCTGACCTGTTACTTTACCTTTATCCGGGCCACGTGTCGCCATGGCATCTCACCGGAGCGCCTGTCAGGCCGGTTACCCTCCCGGTGGTCCAACCCCCGACCAGTCTATGCGTCAAATTGTCGAGAAGAAGATGCGGGAGACCCGCTTCGCGGCGCCTATCCAAGACCTCTACTACAAGCTCGCCGACGTTCATAACTTCCCGGCAGTCAAGGCCTTTCTGGAGTACGCCGACAAGGAGATTTCCGACCGAAACAAGCTGTGGGTTCCTGAGATGGAATCATGGCTCGGTCGACAGTTCAAGCCCGATTCTATCGGGGCTCACACCCACCCGTTGGTGCTCAACAACCATGAGCTTCAAGTTCACATCGTCATGGGCTGCGAGGTCCTGACTAATATCGCCACCTATCACGACTGGAAACAAGCTTTCTTCAAGGCCGCTTTCCCCAGCAACGGCATTCAGACAGCCGTCGGATACTAGGCGCGTGACATATGCGTCAAGCCGAGCGACCCCAAGATGGCTAGCTGTTGTGTCGACTTGCAGCGCAAGCTAAAAGCCGCATTTGCCTTGTTGCATTGACCTTTCGCTGTGCTTGAGTACTTGCAAATGCATCGTATTTTGCGGTGATTCCCAAGCGAGACAGAGCCGAGGTACAAAAGATTGCTAACCACGCCAGTGAGATTGTCTCGACTCACGAAGTGCTTTTCCAGCATCTCTCGGCTATCGACGAGGAGCACCGCCTCAGCATATGATGCTATCTGTTTAGATTATTGCGGTGCAGAAAAACTATTCCTCCAACACAACATAGAAGGTAAACTTATGTTCATCACTGCAGATTATGATGACACAGCCCTGCCCATCATGCAACATTTTGAGATGCAAAGACAAGAGTCACCCTTTAACACTAGAGCTACTATTGTCATGCCAAGATGGTCCTCACAACTAGGACAATCCAGGAAACGGTTGCTTTCGAAATATAAGAAAATTCACAGCTACCCACCTGGAACATATTTGTTTCACACACCCAGTTCAGCAACCGATACTGAACCTATGGGACCCACTGAGTGGTATATTGATGTCTATCGCTTACTGTATTGTTGAGGAACGTTCAGCCCAGGCGATTAATGATGTCATAACCACTGAAGAACTCAAATCATGCTGGCTGAGCGGCAAGGTAAGGAGTATAAACCAAAAGCCAAGAAGTCCCATCAGTCACGTATGATGACAGAAAAATGTTTTGTTACCAGCAAGTCTTATCATGATTTATTATTGTTGTTACACCCCACCTGTCCTGAAGTCAATATAACACCTTCAATACTGGTTGACAGTGGTGCTACTTTGCTAGCACCAAGTATGTCAAAGAGAACAAAATACTAACTACACCACTTTAAAATAAAGTCAGAGTTATTCTTGCTGATGGTAGGATAGTTCTTGCTTCACAAAAAAATACCTTGAATTGAATATCAACAATTACACAATACCCATTGACTTCACAGTCACACCCTTACAGAATAATTTCAACCTGGTTTTAGGGATGCAATTCCTGAAACAACACAACCCACATGTTGATTGGGATTCTGGTCTGATGACATTTCCCACAGGACTTACAGTCCAATGTCTGACAGAGCCCCGCCATGCCAATGTCAAAATGGTTCATGCTAATGCCATGGCCAGAGAGATTGCCAAGCATGACCCTGACACAGTTTATTTGTGCGCCATTCTTAAACAATACATGGCCAACAAAGAGAGTGCGGAACTCGATATTGATGATGAGATAAGCGCAATTGACACTTACCAGCTTATACACCTCAGATCAGAGACTTGTTGCGGAAGCACAAACCAATATGCTCTCCACTTGACAGCCTTCCACAATTACGCCCTGGTCTTGATCATGAGATCCCTCTTGTTATTCCTGCTGCTCAAGTTCATGCAAAGAAAATATACAGATTGTCACCTGCAGAATAAGAGCACTAAGAACTAAGAACACAACTGAACTCTTTTCTTGAGAAACAATTTATACAGGATTCCTTCTCTCCATATGCAGCTCCTGACCTCTTTGCCCGCAAGAACAATGGCGGTCTGCGCATGTGCATTGACTACCGTCAATTGAATAAATATACCATAAAGGTTGAGTTCCATGTTCCACCTCACTGTGAGATTCAGATGTGACGTAAATGTGCCCTACTGGTGACGAACGACGACATACGGGGACGATACGGGACGGACGAGGGACGTGGATTTCATACCCAGTAGCGACGACTATCGCGCGCGACCTGTAAAGTACTATATGAATTTCTCGTTTCCATAATTTCATCAAATTGATATGCGCACGCGGGCTCGCGTGTCGCCCGCCGACGCGGAGCACCCGGGCTAAGTACAGGCGGATGTACGCACTCATTGCACATCGCCGCACATCGCTGACCGCACATCGCTGACCGCTGACCCCGCGGTGTGCGGCGATGTGCGGCACGACGGGCGGAGGTGTGGGCGGATGTAGGTGGTACGGTAGTGGTAGGCGGTAGGTGGTGTTCGTAGGTGCGCGTTTTAATGCAGCCGCCCTAACTGCTGATGATTGTGTAACGCCCCAGCACGCGCATGAAGTATGGGGTCGCCTCACGGTCACCGCCGCTCACCGTTGAATCAAGCGCGGACAGCCGCGCACTCGCATCTGTGTTGCCTGCCGGTGGTGGGTTACATCCACCCCAACTCTCAACCCCCCCCACCCCCCCCCCGCCCCCCGCAGGCATGCCGGCAAAGGGATGGATAGCGAGTGTGTCGAAGGATGGCGTGTACTCATGCAAGCACTGCCGGGGCAACGTGACGGGCACTTGTGATAAGATGGCGCGAGAGCGGCACTTCCTAAAATTCCCGAGCTGTAGCCACTCGTTGAAGCGTGCGGCTAAGTTGCGCCGCAAGGCCGCCTTATCACAAGCAGCAGCAGCAGGGGCGGCAGCAGCAGCAACAACAACAACAGGGGCGGCAGCAGGAGTAGCTGCAGCCGTCGGAAACGGCCCGCCGGCGCCGGTCTCGGACGACGGCGGCTCGAAGGTGGACGATGTGATGGGCGTGGGGGAGGACCCCGTTGGCGAAGACGGTATGGACATCGACGCGCCTGCGTGGCCGCCGGCGGGCGTGGAACCCGCGATGAGGGCGTGATATGGAAAGGCGATTCCGGCGACTTCTACATGAAGGTCATCGCCAAGAAGTTCCGGGGAGTATGGCACTACGGCGTGATAACCGGCGTCGTTACCGAGTGGGTGTTGGAGGACTACGGCGGGGCGACCCAGTGGCGCGCTGTTTTCGAGGACGGGGGCATTGTGGGCCTTCTGCGTTCAGAGGTGAGTGGGCCCGGCCTGCGTGCTGGTGGCACCACTCAACTGCGGTTGTATGGAATCACACGCACCCGCCCGGTCGGCGTGGCAGGTTGTGGAGGCTATGACGGCTGCCCAGGAGCACCCCCCTGTGGATGCGGACGGGGAGGCTCGCTTGGTAACCGTCCATGAAGGCGATGACTTGTCCAGTGAATTACGCACCTTGCCCGGCGTGCGGTCAACACAACCCGGCTGGCGGAGGCCAAGCAGAACACTGGCTGCCATGGCGTGTGCCATGTGCATGTGGTCCTGGGCTATGTCAGCATGGTCAACCTCTTCCCCCTCGCGCCGTTCCACCTGTTTTTTTTTGGCTTGGGAAGGGACTTCTGGAGGAAAATTGTCACCGTGCAGGGCCACATTGGATTCCGAGCTATGAAGCAGGAAGACCGGCGCCAGGCTTTAGTCCCGATACCCAGCAACTTTGAACGCGGGTTGCGCCCTTCGTTTGCAGTGTCCAAGAATCGAAAGGTAAACCTCTCCCCCCCCCCCCCCCCCCCCCGGGCGTGGGCGTGGGCGTGGGCGTGACGGCATTCCCCTCCATGACTGCAGGGTCAGGCAAGGTGACGGTGCAGCCCGGCTGGGTCATGGAGGACTGCTTGCACCACATGGAAACGTTTTCCATTCTTAACGCCGGTCCGCTCCTCGAGGAGGCCCGGGTGAAGGCGATCATGCCCGAGAAGGAGCTCGCGTCCCCAGCGGTGGTGCGTTCGGTGTCACGACTGGCGGTGCTTGGGCACATGTACAAGCGCCTGCAAGGAGCTGCGTGGTTCGTCACGCGGTGGGGGTTGCAGAATGTGGTGACGGAGGAGGACGGCCCCGAGCGCAAGGCGCAGGTGGACGCGCTCACTAGGGAGGGGAGGACTCGATACCCAGCGCGGCGCCAAGGCGCGGCGGCCGGGGCAGCGCGGCGCCAAGGCGCGGCGGCCGGGGCAGCGCGGCGCCAAGGCGCGGCGGCCGGGGCAGCGCGGCGCCAAGGCGCGGCGGCCGGGGCAGCGCGGCGCCGAGGCGCGGCGGCCGGGGCAGCGCGGCGCCAAGGCGAATGGGATGGGCGGGGCAGCGCGGCGCCAACGCGCGGCGGCCGGGGCAGCGCGGCGCCAAGGCGCGGCGGCCGGGGCAGCGCGGCGCCAACGCGCGGCGGCCGGGGCAGCGCGGCGCCAAGGCGCGGCGGCCGTGGCAGCGCGGCGCCAAGACAGCGCATACAGCGGAATCGGCGGAAAGGGATGCATTACAAGTTGTGGACGGCAGCCGCTGAAAACTATGCGGTCATGCCGCAACAACCCCAGCACTGGCTTCTGGATACCTCTGATCTGGCTGGCGGCGGCGGGCTGCGGGATGCAGGGCCGCATGACTGAGGTGGCGGTGCTGGTGAGCCCGGAGAGTCTGCATGCGGCGGAGGCGGCGCAGCCGCATAGGCACTAGACAATGCTCTGAAGCGAGCCCCAATTGTCTGCCCAGCGCCTGCCCCAATGTAACGCACCAGCTTGGCAGCAATTGGCAGCTCTTTTGCCCCCCTCCACCCCACAGACACACTACCAATACCAGTTTCTCATCCCGGCGGGCAGTTGATGCGTATACCCAGGCTTGTGCGTACGCGGTGCGGGGGGGGGGGGGGGGGGGGAATCACTATAGCTAAGCTAGTGATGTGAGATATGAGTGCAGCAACAGATATTGTGCAAGATATAATACGATGGCATGCAAGCGGGTCCCCGCTCTTCCACAATCATTGGCCCTGCTCCCTCTTGCCCCGCCCCCGGTGCCCTTTAGCTGCTCTCAGCATCCCGAGTGGGATGGGCGGGGCAGCGGTTGCTACCGAGTGAGGCGTAGCATCGTTTGCAGTAGCAACGCAGCCTTTCCGGTGTGACGCCGCCTGGATGTAACCCAGCAGTACGCGCAAAGTGCAAGTGCAAGCTGCTGATGGCGGGGATCCCGCGCGCGGGGGGGGGGGGGGGGGGGGGCAGCGGCTGTGGGATAGGCGGGGCAGCGAGTGAGGCGTAGCATCGTTTGCAGTAGCAACGCAGCCTTTCCGGTTGCATAGTGTGACACCGCTTGGATGTAACCCAGCAGTACGCGCAAAGTGCAAGTGTTACACGTCCGTGTGCCCCACCCAATGACATTGCGCCCGACCTCACTGACGGCATGTCTCGCTCTCCTTCAGCTCCTGGGCCGTCCGCCGCCTCACCCTGCGCACCCTACCAGCCGCGCGTGCCTTCTCGGAAGCCTCACACACGGCGGCGCGAGTCGCGTCGTGGAACGCGTCCCTGACATGGCGGAACTCCGCCCTCACCGTGGCCGTGGTCGGGCAGAGGACTGCCCGCTGATGGGTCGCCATGCATGGGTACTTGGGGCCGCACAAAGCCGGGGTGCCGTCGCAGCAACACTCCCAGTCCGTCCGTTGGCCGCAGTCCACGCATGACGGGCGTCCGGCCAGGACACGCACATGATAGTGCATGTGGCCGCCTCCCGCCACTGCTCGTAGTGCTCCGGTCAACATGGCGACGAGCAAGTCGGCATGTCCCGCAGGTGGCTGCGGGGCGGGTGGCGCGAGCGCAGCCTCGCTCGCCTCGACAACCCCCTCAGCCCGATCAGTCGCCTCGACCACGGCCTCCTCCGCCTCCTGACGCGGCGCACCAGGCGCATCATCGTCGCCTGGCAGGGCGTCCCCCCCCGCAACGGCGCCGTCGGCGGTGGCCGACGCCGTCGTGGCGGGGTGTTGTGAGGAGGTGGCCCTAGACATAGGTGGGGCCGGCACCGCCATGTGTTGCTCCACATGCGGTGCGGTTCCTGACGCGACAGCTCCGTCGCACCAGTACCGGCGCCGGCACCCCACGCCTGCTGGGATTACCACCAACCGGCATGTTTCCTTTGGGAGGCGGTTCATCCGCGTCGGAGGTGAGCGGCGGTGCCTGTGTGGGTGTGGATACTGCCCGGCCATTAGGGCTCCCGCCGCCTGCCGCTCCGCCGACCCAAGCCGCGGCGTGTGCTGCGCCCCGCATAGTCGCCTCGAATATAATATACATGACGCGGGGACGGGGGGGGGGGGGGGGATTCGTGCGTTTCGTATGTCGGCGGAAAGGCGTGCGAAGCTGCGGCTGGCGAAGGTGGTGGAAATAAGCGTGGCGGCGTCGGCGGTGTATTACCGTGCGTGCATGCGTGCGCAACCCCGCGGCAGCAAGCGCCGGACTCGGCGTGTGCCGGCGGCAGAGCTGCAAAGCCATGGACACGGTACGGGATGCCAAGTCTGGCTAAGCAACTGCCGAGGCTGGCGGCTTAACCCCCATGTCCGGCGGTTAAGGGACGGAAAGTGCGTAGAAGTTGATCGGCAAAGCGGGCATATAAGCCTGGCTGTGCTAGGTTCCTATTAAGTAATGGCGGTTTGTGCTAATTAATTCGTAGGGGTAGACCATGCAGCGCAGGTAGGGGGCGGTATAAATGAGGCCGGGCACATATACTGCTCCACGAAACGACACTGTCGCACGTGTAGTTGAATAGACCCCCCCCCCCCCCCCCCGCCGGGTCGGCCCGCCGACCCGCCACGGCATGTAATATCTGTCATGCATCGCCGGGGTATGTGTGAGTGGATGCCCCGCCGCCACACACCCCCCCCCCCATTTACACTTGTGCACTCATTAAGTTTGGGCTGGTTTCGGAGCAGTACATGTACGTATGTATATACATACAATGGAACGTAGGACCTGCGCGGGAAGAGGCGGGGCTGGCGGAGTGCGTTGGGGGTGCGTAGAGTAGCGTGTTGGTGAGATT
Organism: Tetraselmis striata; assembly: GCA_006384855.1. Classification (NCBI taxonomy): domain Eukaryota; kingdom Viridiplantae; phylum Chlorophyta; class Chlorodendrophyceae; order Chlorodendrales; family Chlorodendraceae; genus Tetraselmis; species Tetraselmis striata. The sequence goes on along the minus strand of VCJN01000162.1, from coordinate 21,454 downwards.
CGGGGTGCATCGGACGCCGGATGCCCATCCACCCAGCGTAAAAGACGCGTACGTAATATTCACACTATATATATTCACACGCAAATGTGTGAAAACCGGACATTCCGTGCCGGATGGGTGGGAATACGGCGTCCGATGCAGCCAAAACCCCAGCACCACGCTATTCTATGCACCGCCAATGCACTCCGCCAGCACCGCCTCATTCTCTGTCGATTTCGAAAACGCCTTCACATTATCCACCGCTAATTGCAATTGCCACCGTGTAATGTTGTCACGATGTGCGCACACAACAACACTTACTACCGGTTCCGACGCGGATGGAGGCGAGGCTTGCGGAGTGCGTTGGGGGTGCGTAGAGTAGCGTGCTGCAAATAATTGGGGTGCATCGGACGCCGGATGCCCATCCACCCGGCGTAAAAGACGCGTAATATTCACACTTTATTAACACACAAATGTGTGAAAACCGGACATTCCGTGCCGGATGGGTGGGAATACGGTGTCCGATGCAGCCAAAACCCCAGCACCACGCTATTCTATGCACCGCCAATGCACTCCGCCAGCACCGCCTCATTCTCTGTCGATTTCGAAAACGCCTTCACATTATCCACCGCTAATAATTGCAATTGCCACCGTGTAATGTTGTCACGATGTGCGCACACAACAACACTTACTACCGGTTCCGACGCGGATGGAGGCGAGGCTTGCGGAGTGCGTTGGGGGTGCGTAGAGTAGCGTGCTGCAAATAATTGGGGTGCATCGGACGCCGGATGCCCATCCACCCGGCGTAAAAGACGCGTAATATTCACACTTTATATATTCACACGCAAATGTGTAAAAACCGGACATTCCGTGCCGGATGGGTGGGAATACGGCGTCCGATGCAGCCAAAACCCCAGCAACACGCTATTCTATGCACCGCCAATGCACTCCGCCAGCACCGCCTCATTCTCTGTCGATTTCGAAAACGCCTTCACATTATCCACCGCTAATAATTGCAATTGCCACCGTGTAATGTTGTCACGATGTGCGCACACAACAACACTTACTACCGGTTCCGACGCGGATGGAGGCGAGGCTTGCGGAGTGCACTGGCGGTGCACAGACTAGCGGGAGACTAGATCCATTGTCGCTTATTTACAAGCACGGGCGGTGCTGCCAGACCTGATCGTCTACGGCCGATATAATATTCACACTATATTAACATCGGTGCACACCGCCGCACACCGCCGCACACCGCCGCACAACGATGCGCGCGCACATTCGTCGCACACATTATCCCGGATTCACTCGCCGTATCCATTACGCCGTGCTACTTCAACAATAAACATTGCGAAATTACACCGACACAATGCCGCACCGACTAGCTCTTGACAATACGTGCATATAAATAGTAGTGGCGCGCTGCTCCTCGCCTCCGATGTGTCGTTGACTGCTGCGGAAGGCGGTCGTCGACTGGGTGTTAGTTTCTCCACCTCGGCCGCCCCCCCCCCCCCCCCTTCACCGCTCACAGCGCCATGGCCGACCTCGCCCCCCCCCCTGGGCAAAAGTGGGCGGCGAGCCTTGTTGTCTCGCGTGTCCGCGCCGCCGGCATCGAGGAGGACGAGAAAGACATGAGGAAACGCGTGACAAGGTGGGCGCGCAACAAAACACTCCATCCTCCACATTAGCACGCACCCACTCGTGGCTAACTTGTGCCGCGCGCAGGTTCGTCCGGGAGCGCCGTAAGGCCCACCTCAACGCCAAGGCTTCCACAGTGCCAGCGGCGCAACTCGTGGTGGCCGAGGAGGCCGCATCCTCAGCCGCTTAAAGGCGAAACGATTGTGGCTTGTTGTGGGTGTCTGGGCACAGGGGGCGTCCCGACGCGAAGGTAAGGAAGCTCATGGCGGCGTCGTCGACGGCACAGCCTCCCGGGGTGGTGAAGACACTGAGGGATGACAAGAAGCGGAAGAGGCCAGTGAAGAAACGCCGAGGTAAGAAACTGACGGTCGCGGAGTCGGAGGCGGAGGCGGAGGCGGAGGCGGAGGCAGCGAGATCGTCGAAGCGGAGGGTCCCCCGGGCACGCAAGAACAAGAACAAGCAGTAGCCCCCGCCCCCTTACCCCCCTCCCCTCACTCCCCCGGCGGGAGCGGCGGGGGGGGGGGGGGGGGGGGGCGCGGGGGCGGCGGGGGGACCACGCCCGCCCGCCCCCCCACCCCCCCCGCCGGGCCACATTCCCCGATGGCAGCTGTCGCGAATATTGTAATTCAATCATTCTTCGGCAAACCGCTGCCTGCCCCCGCCCTCCCCCTCGCGAATATTTATGTAACGTGAGCACTCTTTGGCAAAACCTGGCAGCCAAACCGCCCATCTGATGACCTTTGATCGGACGGCTGGCAGGCCCGTTCAGCAGTACTAGCTATAATGTACACAAAATTCCCCACTTTGGCCGAATAGTACGGCTGAGATTTGCGCTCCCATGTACTAATAGTCGTAGTTATCCACAGGACCACTCTCCATCGTGCCCGGGTACCGGGTACCGGGTACTAGACACCCGGTACCGGCGTAATAAATATATCGCGTACTACCCGGTACTACACGGACAACCTTGTACCTTGTACGTCAGTGCCATGTACGCTCCACCGGGCTGGTACGACTACCAGAATGATGACAAAAAGGATTTATCGCCCGCCGGCAATAACGCCGGATGTACTCGCACGTAACTGGATGGACGTGCCGCCACCAGCAGCAGCCTTCACGGATAAATAATAGTCGCTAGTAGTAGTGCTTCGTCACCTGTATGTCACATCTGAATCTCACAGTGCCTGCCGACTCATCACTTGATATGCTATCCGGCACTATTGTCTATTCAGCTTTTGATCTCGTCTTAGGTTATCACCAACTTCGGATTAATCCACCTGATAATCCTAAGACAGCGTTCAAAACTGTCTATGTCAATATTCGGGTGGCTAGTTATGCCATTTTGACTCACCAGTGCTCCTTCCTCTTTTCAACGCCTGATGATATCTATATTCCAGCCACAAAAGCATGCATTTATACTCGTATACCTAGATGATGTCTTCATGTTTAGCAACTCTCTTGAGGAACATTTGCAACATTTAGACACAACTCTCACTCTGCGACATTACACTACGACTACAGAAATGCTGGTTCGCCGAGACTGAGCTCGAATACCTCGGACATGTGGTGTCTCAGGCTGGCCTCAGACCCTCGCATAATAAAATTGAGGATGTTCGGGATTGGCCCAGGCCTAAGACCGTTCAGAATGTCCAACAATATCTCGGTGTCTGAAGTTTTTTACCGACGTATGTGCGCAATTATTCCGCTATTGCAGCACCTCTGTATGCCCTCACCAGAAAGGATAATACATTTGATTGGACAATTGAATGCCAAGCTGCACTTGTAAAGCTGAAACAAGCCTTGTGCCAGTCCCCAGCGCTAGCAAGTCTTGTCGCTGGCAAAGATGCCGAGTTTGTAGTGGCTACTTACGCCGGCAAGTATGCCTTAGGTGCAGTTCTGCGCCAGGCTAATGCTGATGGCCACTTATGCGGCTATTATGCAAAGACATTGCAGGCTGCACAGACGAATTATCCCACCAATGACCAAGAGCTCTTGGGTGTGGTATGTACCCTGAAAGAATGGCGCCGCTATTTGGAAGGCAGTCGCCGTATTACAGTTATAACTGACCATGCCACATATTGAGGCATTTGCCCACACAGGGAGGACTAGGCAGACGCCATGTCCTATAGCTACATGAAATTTCACCATACATGGCAGTCAACCCACAGACTAATGAGCCTGTGTTGCAGATATTATAACGCAAAGGCGCTGACAATGAGGCTGATACCCTATCCCGCCGCCGGACCTGCACCATGCGTTGACCGAACATTAAAACCAGTTGTTCGAAACTGACCTCGAACATATGGAGGACTATTTGTCAGCAATGTCCGCCTTGCAGATTGACAGCAAAGCTCATCAACAAGATCAAAGTTGCCTACATTACTGATGTTGCCTACAACCATGGACGTACCCCTAATGGTGTGCGCCCTGATGAGACTGATGGTCTCTACTACATGGCAGATAAGGTACGTATACCCAATGATGCTAAAAACTCATTTTTCAGGAGTATCATGCCGGCAAATGGACACCCCAACCATACCCGCACTCTTGCCAACATACTGCGTATGTTCTGGTTGGCCACGCATGAATACCACAGTTAAGCATTACTGCAAACACCGTGATACTCGCGTCAGAATCAGAGAGGCTACCACCAAGCCTCATGGTTTTTTGTTTCCCTTGCCAATGGCAACCAAGCCTTGGGAGATCATCTCTATGGATTTTATAACCATCTTACCTGAGGTGGATGGCTATGATGCTGTTGCTACGTTTGTTGATACATTCAACAAACAGACACATTTTGTTCATGCAATAGTAATATCGATGTGACACAGTTGGACAAATTACATTTGGACAATGTTTACACGCAACATGGTCTCAGCAGATGTATCATCTCTGACAGAGATCCATGTTCACTTCAGCATTCGGGAAATCATTATTTACATCTCTGCAAACTAAGCTAGATATTTCTTGCGCTTACCACCCGCCGACGGACGGTCAGACTGAACGCACCCACAGAACTATTGAGCAAATATTACGTGCGTTTGTTCACAATCAACATGACTCTTGGTTAAGTCATTTGGCTCTCGCTGAATTTTCTTGCAACAATTCAGTCCATTCAGCAACATATCCTGCCACTGACACCACCTGACCCGATTGCTACTGCCAACCAAGATGCACACAACACAGTTGCAAATATTCGGGATATTCCACACACTGGTTTTTGAGCAATTGAAGCTTGCTGATGAATATCAAAAGGTCTATGCCGACCGCAAATTAAACCAGCCCTGTTGAGTTTGCAGGAGACAAAGTCTAGCTCTCGACGGAGCACTTGTTTATACGCAACCAACCGACACGCAAGTTCCGACAGCGCTACATCGGCCCCTACCCGGTCACGGCCAAGATCTCCAGCCATGCGTATCGTCTGCGCCTGCCGCCGACGTTCGACTGCCACAACGTGTTTCACATCTGTCGACTGCGCCGGTGCGTCAACCCAGGCGCACGGCCCAATGCAATCATGTTCAAGCGGGGACTCTGCCTCGCCTTTCTAGTGCGCTGGTTGAACTACGACTCACGTCACGACAGCCGGGAGCCATACAGCGCGCTACGACGCGTCGAGGCGCTACACGACTTCGCGAGGCCGAGCCGACCTTGCCTGTGCAAGACACGCTACGCTCAAAGGGCTACGCCAACCTGCGAGCGCGCCACCCGTCGCGTTTTCCAGCGTCCATCCCGGAGCGCTGACCCATGCTGCGGCTGCGGCTGCTATATCACGCTTCCACCGCCAACCGACATGTACGCTAGGCCTTCGGCGACGCGAACAAACACTTTCCATTTCGTCCCGTCCTGAATGTTTCAGAGGGATGGGAATGTAAGGGTTACGCCTAGCGACTACCCTAGTACCACCACAGAACCCGTGACGCCGATATTATGGTCAAGCACATGTACATGTACTCGTAAAGGCATACTGCTGTGTCATTTTCACGCGTATTGTTACTGGTACGACCACAACTAGGTGCAAGTAATATTCATTGTAATATACAGTACGCGCTACGGCTCCTTGGCTATCAGGATATTAGTTGCCTGTCCGCGGTACCGAGTCATACCGCTACACGATAGATGTGCAATGCCACCGGCATATTGTAGCAGATTACATTATCCCATCAACTCGACCCACCAAACGCTACGAATAGAGCCTTGTTTCACCAAGTACTTCTACCAGTTCCTACAGTTTGCCAATGTCGGCCGTAGACCTTGTAGCACATGTAAAGGGCAAGGACATGGGTGGGGACCATGCACACTTGTGCATGTGCACGATTTTCACACAAGGCTGCCCTGTGTTACACTTATCACATTTTCATGAACATCGCCATCATTGTCTGGCTATGGCATTGCACACACGGATACATCTTAACATATTGTGGTCTCTCAATATCTCCGGGCCACCGCCGTCCGCAGTACCGGATTCACTTGCTAATGCGATTTGTGGAAAGAACGGCTCGGATTTACTAGCGACCTACTATACATGTAAGAGTAACAGGCATGTCCAGATATCCTGCCGGCGGGCTGCTGCCGCTCCGAAACCAATTATATCACTGAAATCGCAAGGCAACGGCCGGACGCTGCCCAGTATGGTGGCTATTCCATCTCAAATCATGATGGCATAGTGGACTATATATAGCCAGCACATGGTATGATTTGCAGCTCAGCAAAACGTCGCGATTGCTTTCAGAGTATAGACTTGCTGCCGCTCCATAGCGTACAACGCCACGTGTACCGCACATTATGGCAGTGCGTGTATACCACCAACCCTAAAGTGCGCAGAATCTGTTCTTGCGCTGGGGATCGCTAGACTATATATATGACTACATATCAGCACATAGAAACAGTCTGGGGGGGGGGGGGGGAGAGCTAGGGCCCCCACACTCGCAATGCTCGCCGGGAACAACGCAGCTCCAAATAATGCTCCAAAACCAGTGCTGAAACAGTCGCCTAAACGCCCGGACGCTGCCCAATGTGGCGGCTATTCCAGCTCAAATCATGGGGGCATAGTGGACTATATAAAGCCAGCACATGGTATGATTTGCAGCTGGAAACGTCGCGATTGCTTTCAGAGTATATACTTGCTGCCGCTCCGTAGCGTACAATGCAGTGTTTACCGCACAATACGGCAAGTGCGCGGAATCTGTTCTCGCGTTAGGGATCGCTAGACTATACATATGATTACATATCAGCACATACAAACATTTTGCGGGGAAGCTAGGGCCCCCACACTCGGAATGCTCGCCGGGAACAACGCAGCTCTAAATACTGCTCCGAAACCAGTGCTGAAGCCGTCGCCTAAACGCCCGGACGCTGCCCAATGTGGTGGCTATTCCAGCTCAAATTATGGTGGCATAGTGGACTATATAAAGCCAGCACATGGTATGATTTGCAGCTCAAAACGTTGCGATTGCTTTCAGAGTATGTACTTGCCTCCGCTCCTCACGTATAACGCAGTGTGTACCGCACAATATGGCAGTGCATGTATACCACCAACCCTAAAGTGCGCAGAATATGTTCTCGCGCTGAGGATCGCTTACCACCCGCTAACGGACGGTCAGACTGAACGCACCCACAGAACTATTGAGCAAATATTACGTGCGTTTGTTCACAAGCAACACGATTATATTGGCTAAGTCATGTGGCTCTCGCTGAATTTTCTTGCAACAATTCAGTACATTCAGCAACATATTATGCCCTTTTGAGGCGATTTATGGCATGATGCCACTGACACCACCTGACCTGATTGATACTGCCAACCAAGATGCACACAAAACAGTTGCAAATATTCAGGATATTCACTCACTGATTTTTGAGCAATTGAAGCTTGCATATGCATATCAAAAGGTCTTTGCCGACCGCAAAACCAACCCTGTTGAGTTTGCAGGAGACAAAGTCTGGCTCTCGACGGAGCACCTGCTTATACGCAACCAACCGACACGCAAGTTCCGACAGCGCTACATCGGCCCCTACCCGGTCACGGCCAAGATCTCCAGCCATGCGTATCGTCTGCGCCTGCCGCCGACGTTCGACTGCCACAACGTGTTTCACATCAGTCCACTTCGCCGGTGTGTCAACCCAGGCGCATGGCCCGATGCAAGCCCGTCCAGCGCGGAGCCTCCCGTCGACGAGTTCGTCGTTGAACGCGTGCTCGACTTCTCTATCGAGCGCCCCGAGGGCTTGTTCAAGGGGGGACTCCGCCTCGTCTTTCTAGTGCGCTGGCTGAACTACGACTCAAGTCACGACAGCTGGGAGCCATACAGCGCGCTACGACGCGTCGAGGCGCTACACGACTTCGCGAGGGCGAGCCGACCTGTGCAAGACACGCTACGCTCAAAGGGCTACGCCAACCTGCGAGCGCGCCACCCGTCGCGTTTTCCAGGGTCCATCCCGGAGCGCTGACCCATGCTGCGGCTGCGGCTGCTATATCACGCTTCCACCGCCAACCGACAAGTACGCTAGGCCTTCGGCGACGCGAACAAACACTTTCCAGTTCGTCCCGTCCTGAATGTTTCAGAGGGATGGGAATGCAAGGGTTACGTTGCAAGTCTATGCCATAGTTGTGGGGCAAGTTGCGCACCTTACCTCGCTCATCTGTGTAGATTTCGGCCACGTCCACGAAGAGAAGGCTGAAGAGCTAGTGCATTTGCAAGAGAAGATTCGCAAGCGCCAAGCACTATTGATGGCGCCCCCCGAGGACCGGGCGCTCCTAGCCATGACGCAAGCCGTATCTCACGTCCAAGACTGCAACCCCCCAAACAACAAGGTCAAGGACCGGCGAAAGTGCGAGATTTGCGGCCATGTCGGGCACAACCATGCAATTTGCCCCCACCGGGCTCCCATTGATGCTGTGCAGAGCCTCCCGTCCACGCAGATCACGAGGCGACTGAGTAGTGAGGATGCTGAGGATGCAAGTCCCTACTCCTGTACGTAGACATTTCGTACCGGTACATTTCGTGTTGCGCATGTCTATTGTAGTCATGCTCCGCTCGGCGGGCAGATGTGCTGTCCGATTTGGACATATTTGACTTATACCGGAATGGCGATTTGTAAAATTTCGCCGTGGGCACAAATAATACTGCACCCATTGGGTGCAAATAACACCACCCTATATATTATCCAAATTTATTTTGACTCGCCACACATTCATGCGCATGTGATCATGGGCGGCACATCACAAGCCACACCGGCCGTCGTCGTACTCATACCAAGTGACCTTCGGTGTGAGGCGGACGATTCACCATGCGTGCATGGCATCGAAAACATGTCATTTACGGTTTGAGGCAAAGCCTACTCAACACTCGGACGATACAAGTGATGCAATTCGAATTTAATATGATAGAATAGAAAATGCCTTGATAGTTTAGCTTATCTTGAACGAAAATCGAACAATACATCCTAGCTAGTCGCATTGCGAATCGACTTCGGATGTCTTTAAGTGCATTGTTTGAGTTTAGTATGCGTTGTCGTGTGCCGTCGTATTTGCTCATTGAGTATTGACTGCTTCACGTTCAGAACGGGCCAATACGTGAGCAAAAATATGTAATGTACCGCGAGGTCCTAGTTTTGCTGCTGTTTTTTGAGCCAAATCACGATTCCTGCTAAGGGTTTAATGTTCTGCCTTATATTATTATGTTCGCCGCTGCTCGTGCGGGAATATGAGGCACGACGATATGGACAGCGGCTGCGCGCCGTAACGAACTACAACCACCTCCCCCGCGGCACTCACCCACACTCCTCGGCACGCCACTCGAGTAGTAGTCACCCTTGCTAGCCGTGCTAGCCGTCGGAGTGAAGCGTGGACCACTAGACGCCCTTATGACCTACGACGGTCCATGCGCAATGTGGCTCGGGGGATAAGCCACTAGAGGATCCGCCAGACGCTCGTTTGGTGGCGGCGGAGAGTGACCGCCCCACAGCACGCCGAATGCCCGGCCAGGGTTTCTACGCCGGTTGCATAGTATCAGCCAGCTTTGCAGGTGCGGCGGTCCTCGCGGCGGGTGCAAGCGCATGTAGTACCGGCTTCAGCTGGGGTATGAGGAGGAGTCTGATGCGGATGTGGATATATGTGTTAGCGGCCATCATCCGGCCAGCGTCGCGCGGACAGTCGTGCATGCCTCGTCATCAGCGCCTCCGGAACGCACCGCACCATCGCAGGTTCCAAGTACGAGAGCAAGCGTACCATATTTCCATGGCGACGACAGTGCCATGCAACAGACCTCTGATATAGTGCTGGCAATAATACAAGATATCGCGAGGGCTCTGGATATGGTAAGCCCCAAGATTGCCCCCCCCCCCCCCCCCCCCCCCGCCGCCCGAGAATCCCCAATCCCAGCCCCAACCGCCAATCCCCAACCCCACATCGCACTAAAGCCATCGAATGCACCTACTCGCTCCCGATGTAGCCTGCCCCCTCTTACGAAGGAGAGAAAGACGAGGTCATTGATGAGGCACCTCAATCAGCCCCGCGAGGTACGCAGTAGACGCGTTGAGCGAAATTGAAATTTGTTACAACGTCTAGTATGCTGCATCCGCTCGCTCAGACTGAGTTATTCTCAGGACCTGCTATCTCTAACCACAGTGGGGAACACGAAGTGTTATCATGGATCAAGCTACCGGCCATCCTCCAATGTTTCCTAGCCCCTCCTCCTTCCAGTGGGCTATAGCTAAGACAGCAGCGCCCCCCTGCTGTCCCTACCTAGGTCAGGCCTATCCCATCAAGAGCTCAGCATGCAAGCTTAGGCAGCCGAAGCGTCCCGCCTGCAGCGACCAATGTGTGATGGGGGAAGGGGGCTGACCGGAAAAGCTATGTGGTGCTCAGTATTTATCCACCGCTGAGCCGGCTAGTATGATTGGTGGGGGCTGCGATTCCCTCCAACATGGAATTGGGTGGGTGTTGCTTGTGGTGGTGGTGAGAATCAGACTGTGTGCTCGGGGTGTGTGGTGAGTTCCGGGTGTGTGTTGGTGTGTGAGCTGCACCGTGCACATGGTTAGTGGTGGGCGGTGTTTCTGAGTCAGCTGGCTTGGTTGTTGCTGCATGGCTCGCTCAGCAGCTTACTGGTGTGAGTTGCTGGACGGTTGGTCTGCATCGTCGTGTGTTTCCCACTCGCTGTATGAGCCGCGTGTGCCAGAGAGGCGTGGCTTGCTCCTGTTGCGGTTGCGGGTGGCGCCGTCTGAGCGGCTGCGGCCCCTGGGCTGCTTCTTCTTAAGTTTAACTGCTGTGGCTGTCTTGCCCTTGCCTGCTGGGGTGGGCTGGCTGGGCGGGCGCTCCAGCTGGATGGAGAGGCGCTGTGGGTTGAGCAGCTGGTGTGTCTCCGCTGCGTAGCTGGCCAGTTCTGCTGCTATTGCGGGGTGGCTAGCTGGGGAGGACTGTGCGAGCAGCTCCTTGGTTGCGGCGGTGAGGTGTTGAAGTTCAGCCGGTCTTTCTGTGGTGCCGTTGGGTGTGCCCTCTCTGAACGTGCGGGGTGTTGTTGAGCGCTGGTGGGAATCAAGGGATATGACAGCCGCGACTAGTGTCTCCGCTGCCTCACCCTGGGTGGTGTCCACCTCCATGGCGCTGTCCATCTCCTCTTTGAGGTCAAGCTCCTCCTCGTCGTCTGCATGTGCTCCAGTCGTGGCAGTGGCCGCTGGGCTGTGGCTGTAGGCGCAGGGGATGGGGGGGCTGCTCCGGGGGCTCGCTCCGTTGCAGCCCCTCGCTGATCGATGGCTGCCACTGCGTCCGCAACCGCTCCGCGCCTCGGTGGGACGTGCTCGAACCCTGGGGGGGGAGCGTCGCGGACCAGGGGTGCGGTCTGGGCTGCTGGGGTCGCTGGAAGAGGTAGTGCGATTGGGCCTGCCGGTGGCGGGGCTGGTGATGTGTCGGCAGGGCGCCTCTCGGCTGGTGCCGGAGCTGGCGCGGCCTTGATCTTCCCGCACGCTGTCGACACTGTCTTGCGCCACTGCTCAGTTTTGTCGGTGCTGCGGGTGCCACCAATGATGCTGTGGTGGTGGGCGGTCAGCTGCAGGGTGAGGGTGTAGATTGGGCGTCCGGTGGCTCGTAGGGCGAGGGACGCTGGGGCGGTCTTCCGGGCCTTCTTACGCATGCCTATCGCATCGCGTCGGATCTGGTTGTGGCCAGTGTTGCCACCTAGTTCTCCCGCCTCGCGGATCGTCTGGCTGAAGGGGTGGATGAGCAGCTCCGAGGGGTCGAACTCGGACTCCGTGAGGTAGATGACGATCCAGCGGAGGCGTATCGCCCGCAGTAGTGCGACAGGTGAGGTGAGGGCCACTGCCAGACGCAGGGTGTCCGCGAACTCCTCGTCTTCTTTGCGGAGGGAGATGGCGCAGAGGTCGTCGTCCCACACGCGCAGCAGTGTCGGCTCGGTGTGGTAGTGGTGCATCTCGACGCCAGGCAGGGGCTGTCATGGTGTCTGTCAGCCATTGTGCGTGGTGCAGCTCCGGGGGTGTGTTGGTGCGCTGGCTGATGGTGGCTACGATGGCCTCCGCTAGATGCTCCACCGTCGGCAGCTCCAGGTTGGCCAGCGGGCCGGTGCAGATCGCCTTGGCCGTCAACGCGCATCGGAAGAACTGTTTGGACAGCGCCGGGGGCAGTACTCCTGGGAGCGGGGTGGTGGGCTGGTCCTCGCGGTCGTCGCTGTGTTCGCCTGTGACTTGGATCACTGCTCGGCCCTGCGATTGGTCGCCAAACGGCAGCGCCAGTACGCGTCGCGGCACACATCCTGTAGTAGACGCGCCGCCTCGGGATCGAGGAGTTCGAGGCGAACCGAGTCTGCCGAGCGGCGGGTTTTCCATATCTCTCGGACTTCCAGGAGGGCCAGTAGTGTGCGGGTCGGGGGGCAGATGACGGCGTCGTCTGCGTCTGTGTCGGCCTCGTACTCGGCCCATGCTCTCACTCCGGCGAGTGCCAGGACGTCCGCCGGTGTCGCCGCCGGTCGGTCTGCCGCCGCTTCGCATGGCTGGGATTGGTCGTATGCTGGGAGAAGGCCCTCCGCAAGGCGCAGCCACATGTCGGCCTCCGTGAGGCCTCTGAACGAAGGGGAGCGAAGCCACACCTGGTGTACCGGGCGTTCGATGTCGTCGAGGTGTGGTGCTCCGAGCAGGCGGGTGGAGCAGCGGCGGCCCTGGCGGTCGAGGATCGTTGTGCCTTCTCCTGTCCATTGGGTCTGTAGAACGCTCTCGGCTGTGTCTCTGCGGGCTTGTCGCAGGATGACTGACCCGGTGGTGGTGGGGAGCCTATTGCCAATCGGTCCAGCGGTGTCGGCGCGGCTGGCTTGGGGGGGGCGGCGGGTCACCAGCCACCCTGACGTCTGCTGGTAGGATTTGAACGCCGATTTTGGGGCTGAGGGTGCGGATCAGGTTCGTCACAGTCCGGCTGCGCGACTCCTCGTCCATGGCTTGGTGCTGGGCCACCAGATCGCCGAACAGTAGGGCCACATGGGGGGCATCGTCCGTACCGGCGGGGAGGCCGGTCAGAAGTATGTGAGATGGGGGTTGAGGCACGCGTATGTGGCGGCGGGTTGCTGGTGGGAGTTGGGTGCCCGCGAATTTTTTTGCAGTGGTGACCGTTCGGATCGCTGGCCGTTGCACTCTGTCGCCTCGGAGTGCGGCCAGGAAGGTGCCGACCCAGGCGTCCTTTTGCTTCTCAGGGTTGTCTGTTTCCATGCTGGCTGTTGTGGTGTCCTCTTGGAAGGCCTGATCATCGCGCCGTTGTGGGCGCATGCCGTCAGTTGGCATGGTGGTGGGTCGTCCGGTCGTCGGACGGTCCACCGTTTCGCAGGAGGATCACGCTACCAGTACCAGTAGCCGCGCCCGCTCGCCCGGATTTAATACATACGCAGTACTTCGCCCGGTGTTAAGGGCCGGCTGGAAAGTGAGAAGTCGCATTGAGCGACAACATGCTCAAGGAGTAACGATATGCGATACAACAGATTGCGTTACTATATATTGTTTTCAATTTATCGTAGGGCAAGGCTCCCATGACCTAAGAGCAACTGCATGCTGAGGCCGACCCACTTCAAGGACATATAAATAGTGGGCCTTTCCGAGCGGCAAATAAGACTGCTTCGTGCCTTCCAACGCCATCTTTGGGATGTGTTTACTCGTCTGGACGAGCTGCGTCATTTATGCCCATGCTTCCATGTTGTGTGTCGCGCCGCCTCATATGAACCGGAATACCGCGCCTTGCTGTATCACACGTCTCATTGTATCTAGCCCACCCTCGTAGGAGGACAGACTAATGGCTCGCATTTTGGGACATAAGATCTCGGAGGACCGGCACGACGTCGTCCCGGACACACCCGCGCACATGCTGGGACTAGGACCCCTGAGGAAGCTGTGCGCAAACGAAGTGATGCGCCGCAACCGTCACGCAGTAGGCCGCCGGAAGAAGTTGCGGCTGAGGCAGTACCCGCCGCACCACCACTCGCCGCCTGCCATCTTCCAGTTTCGCTGTGTTGCATTCAGCGCCCCTCTGACTCCGTTTCCTCTCCACGCTTTCACTAAACTTTCCTGCCAACTTTGGCTCTTGTTCGTGTAAAAAAGCCTGCGCCACCTTCTTGGCATCACCTCTCAACTAGAATTACTGTTTTCCCTGTCGTAGTGCCTGTAGCGACCAGGGTTGGGCTGCAGTATCGAGTGCACTGCAGACTGCAGAAACTGCAGCCTGCAGTTAGCCTACTGCACTGCAGCCTGCAGTACTTCCCGAAAAGGGACTGCAGTGCAGTAACCCAAACAGCCCCAAATATCACTGGATAGCGTTTGGATGGCGCCCGCCAATGATAACAAACCATATGGCGACAGTTCCCGCGGTCCGAGCGCCGCGGATGGCATTGTACTCGCTTGTACCATCACACGTCGCCGCATCGGGGCACATACCAGTAGACCACAGACACCAGCCGAACCTATCCTCACTTTACGCTCACCGTGCTCATCCTCCTCTCGTCACTCTTCGTCAATTACATGGAGGGATACCAGTCTGCCGCGGAGCAAGGCGCAGCAGCGATGGCGGACGAGGCGATGGCAGCGGACAGCACCGGCGCCGCAGCGGCCAGCACTGCAGCCAACAGGTCCGCACGCACGAGTGGCACAGACACCACTTGGGATGCAAGCCGACGATATTCTCATCGACAACGACGAAGATGACCCACTCTTAGGCCTGAACCCCAGTGCCCCCCCCCTTGTCTATCCTTCAGCAAAGCCGCCGCCGGCTGCTGGGGCGGCACCCAGCGCGAGAACAACCGTGCCGTCTGGTCTTTTTTCGTGCCGCATGACACTAGCCTACCGCCCGACGAGAGTAGGAAGTCGAACGTCATGTGTTGTTGGCTGTGCCACTTAGCCGACACGGGCGGCCTACACGGTTCACTGCCCCACGAGGGCCCCCACGCCTTGTCACCATGCACTTAAGAAATAGAATGAACCTGGATAACATGGGTGCTTGCGTCTTTATTCAGAAGAATCTGGATTTGGATGCCAAGGTCAAGGAGCCACTGGCGTCGTACTACGGGGAGGCTGCTTTCAGCGCCGTGGCGGCGCATCTACTCAAGCCATGCGGGGAGGATTGGCTGGCCAGCCAAGTCCTTGATGGCGAGGGCGAGGGGGAGGCCAGCCGCATTCAATGGGAAGCGGTGGAGTCCATGCTGGAGCAGTATGAGGAGGCAGCGCCAGCGGATGAGGAGGCGGGGGATTAGAGGGTTTTTATGCCATCATGCTTTTTTACGCATGTTTCACTATGCATGCGTGGGGACAACATCATCGTTGGACACACACAAATGTACACACAGTAGGCTTTTCCCCTCTGTAGGCAATTTAATGATGTATTACAACTTCCACCACGATTGCTGCCCCTCTATCTGCATCCGCCATGGCAGCCCCTTTGCCCTTCATTGTCCCGCCCTTCCCTTCCCTAAAATCAGCAAATGCATTGCTACTGCAGCCTGCACTGCAGCCTGCACTGCAGCCTGCAGTACTGCAGCCCGTTTACTGCAGCCTTGACTGCAGGCTGCACTGCAGGCTGCAGTACTGCAGCCTGCACTGCAGCCTACTGCACTGCACTGCAGCCTGCAGTATTCAAAAGTGGACTGCAGCCCAACCCTGGTAGCGACTATACACCCGTTATTCAGTAATTTGACGTCCAAAAAACCTTAGTACTCACGACAGTACTCATCGTGCTTAGTGCGCCGTGCTGTAACCGTGTTCGCGGCGACTACAGGTGCTGGTGTGAATTACAAAAAAGGCCAGTAACAAATCCACCGCTAAAAGCAGTACTAAAGATCAACAGAGCGAAATACGGGTACCCGATACAGTAATCCTTTCATCCGCCAAACTTCGTTCCCGCATCATTCAAGACTGTCGTGCAGGGCGGACAGCTATCCCTCATTCACTCACAGCCAGTGTCGCAAATCCCTCCACCTAGCGACTACTATCTCCATAGCCAATGGAGGGATTTGCTCTGTACGAGGTAGTTTGTCGCTCTTCGAACTTGGTGGAGTAAGCGGGGGCCGTGTGCCCGCCGGCTCTTAGTTGCGCTGCAGCGGCAGCGGCGATTCCGCATCAGGTCACTCGCTTCCACCCGCCGCGCTGGGCATGCCCCCTGGCGCTGATGCAACAGTATGTCCGTCGTGTCGCTTCAAGTTGGCCAGTGCGGCAACCAGGTGCGCCCAAGTGTTTCCCGGGCCCCGCCCCGCCCCGCCCCGCCCCCCCCCCCCACCCCCCACCCCCCTTTTCCCCCTGCACACACCTGCCATGTGGACTCCCCTCAGGACCCGCCCACCATGCGAGCACTCGCTTCTGACCTTGTCTGCGTGGCCGACCGTCGGGGATAGGTGGGCAGCGCATTCTTCTCCACCGTGGCAGATCAGTTCGGTGGACAGGCCGATAGTGCGGCCGATGAGCTCTTCTTCCGGGAGAGCGGCCGCAGTGGGGGGCCTCCTGTGGCACGAGCAGTTCTGGTAGACATGGAGGCTAAGGTGGGACTGGCCCCCCTGAGCCGGCGGCCTGAGTGGCAATGATCGTGGCATGCGGAGAGTCAGGCAGATGAGGGTGCGAGGAGGGTGGAGGACGAGTCCGTGGTATCCTGGGGCAACACGTTGTTGTTGTGGATGTCCCAAGCGCAGCAGGCATGGGGAGTCCTTTGGGCTTTGGGGCAGGCAGGCATATCTTGCGAACCCATTTAGGATGGCTGCAAGTGGTTGCCTAGGAATGCGCAAGGCTGCGGGGGAGGTTAAAAGCTGGTGATGCATGCAGCAGGGGGTGACAAACGGGAGCTTTCTGATACCCCTTCTTCCTCCCCAGGTCATCGCCACAACCCTGCGAGGCGCGGCCGCTGCGTCTTCCTCCTCCCCGTCCACCTCAGCAGCAGCGCCATCTTCCAGGGTCGGTGCCATGAGCAGGCGCGCTGGCAGCAAGTGGCAGTACGACATGGCACGCAGCTTCCACCAGCAGAGCGGCTCAGGCAACAATTGGGCGGCAGGTTTCCACACGTACGCTCCGCGCTTCCGGCGGCGCATGATGGACCTCATCCGGCGGGAGGTGGAGGCGGCGGACCACCTGGGCGGCTTTTTGCTGCTGCAGAGTATGGCGGGCGGCACAGGCGCAGGGGTGGGCGCGTCATTGGCGGAGGCGGTGCGCGATGAGTACGCGTCTTCCTTCCTGCTCAACCACAGCATCTGGTGCCCCACCCTCCACCCCCCAACCCCCTCCTCCATTCTCCCTCACCTCGTCTTACCTCTCGACAGCAGATATTAACAGAATCAAAAGTACCCAAACAAAATCTTCTGTCCATCTGTACTTCGCGGCAATCGTGTTATGCCACGCCTGCAGTATCCTTCAATCAGCAACGTAACAGCGTAAGCGCAAGCGCTTTGCTGTCTCGCTCTCCCCAGCAGCGCCTGAGCTTCACTGGTTTGTCCGCCATCTGGCTACCATCTGACCCGCTATCGACGTTTATAGGCCGTACGCCAGCGGCGAGGTGATTGTGCAGAGCTACAACACCGCCTTATCGCTCAGCCACGCAGCGGAGTGCTCCGATGGGCTGATGCTGGTGGAGAACGAGGTGCTACACCGCACGTGCCAGCTGCAACTAGGTATTAAGAACCCCACCTTCCAGGTGCGCTCCTGCTACCAGCTCTCAGACAGCCTGTCGAAGTAAATCTGTCTCCAAGAGTCACACTACATCTGCCTGAAGCGGAAGCGGTCCTTGTGGGCATTTATCACAAGCTCCTCAACCTCAGACCATGCTCGCCTGGATTGACGGTAGGACCTTAATGCCGTGGCCGCCCGGGCACTGGCTGCTGCCCTGCTGCCCGCCACTTTGCGCGAAGATGCTGGCAGCACAGTGTTTGGCCGGGCCGGACGCGGTGTAAGGCTGCTGGGTGACCTCATGGAACACTTGACCAGCCACCCATCCTACCCCATTCTGAGCCTGTACACCGTCCCGCAGGTCCGGTCAGCTGAGTGCCACAGCTTCCACCCCTCCCATCTGTTCTGTCCCATGAGCAACTGGGGGTGGGGGGCAGCCCAATTGCTAGTCTGACCGCACATCCCCTTCCCACACTCATGCCTCATCCTCTGACTCCTTGTCTTGCCGCAGATCCCCACTCAGTCCATGTCCTTTGAGACGTTTAATTGGGCGTCCAGTCTGAAGCGCCTTCGCCAGATGCTCGTCACCGGCTCCAAACTTGAGGACGGCATGAACTGGAGCGTGGGCTGTGATGGTGGACACCACGTGAACCGCTCTCTCGCCAACTATCTGTGCCTGCGTGGTCAGGTCTCCCCCCACCCTCCTCCCGCGTCCTCCTGCATGTTTGTCTCGTCAATCCTGAAAGCATTGACCGCTGTGTTGACATTGCTGCCCTGTGCATGATGTGTATCCTATCTGTCAGCCATCCTGCCAACACAGGGTCCACCCCGGCACGTTCTGATGCTCACGTCCTGATGCTGCTGCTGTGGTCCACAGGGCGCTGCGCAGACGTGTATTCAGGAGTTTGCTGATCCGCGCCTGTACTGCCCATGGGCCTGTCAGCCTCTGCTGGCAGCTAGCAGCGCTCGCCAGCTTGGGAACTGCCCGATGACTGCTTGCCTACTCAGCAACTCCCAGGCACCCCCCCCTCCCCCCCCCCCCCCCAAGGAATGCAAGCCTCTCCTTTGTCTGCGCTATGATTGATTCCCCAGGCATTTCATTGATAGGCTGGCGTGTGCTGCAGGCCTGCTTGGAGCCGCTGTGCAGCTCGCTGGACAAGGCATACCGCATGTACTCGACGCAGGCGTTCACTCACCAGTATGTGCAGCATGGCATGGCGCTGCAGGACTTTGACTGCGCCTTCTCGCGCATTGAGGACCTCATCTGCCGCTACCAGGCGCTTTGATTGCCGCCATGCATTGGATTGTCACATGTAAATATCTCTGGCAACATCTGTCGGAAGTAAACGGCATAGCTGCCGATGTTTGAAACAATGATCTTGCCAGCACCCAGGGTGAACAGCTCGCTGTCAGCGCAGATACATTGTTTGAGGTTGCCCAGCACCTGATTTGTTTCTTGCTTACATGAGCATCAGGGTGCATGCATTTTGCAATACCCACATAGCCATTGAGAAGGGCACTGTTGTTATAGGGTGGCAGGGCGATTTACTTAGCGAGGCCTTTTTTGCTAAGGTCTACGAATTCTATTCATATTAAATCGAATTAATCTATGGATGGATATGTATCGGAAATCACGTGGTGATGTCTCGCAACAAGGGCGCGAACTGTAATGGTAATCTATTCATCGTCACTTTCCCCTGGCATCGTCCCAGGTGGCAGGGCTGGGAGCATGTGCTGCCTGTCCGAGTCGCGGTTCAGCTGTGCATTCTGTTGATGGACATCGCCCGGGATGAAGGCGCCAGATGCCATCCCCAGAGCGTTGAATTCCACCTCCTCTGCAACTGGGCCGCCGGCAAATAAGCGAGACATAAAGCGCGAGACACGTTGGCGGAGAGGGCGTCGATGCACGTCGTCAAGCGGCTGCTGGTGCTCATACTTGCGTTTCCTCAGGCGGTACACTGCAACCAAGATACCCACCACAAACACAATGGTGGCAAGCGCGCCAAGCCAGCAGATCACCCAGGGAATCGACAGGCCAGCGGTGGTGAGGTTGCCGGCAAATATTGCCTTCATTGCTTCCTCCGCTGAGAGCGGTGTGGCGTCATCCTGTGAGGAACCGCCGACGCGAATGGACTGCTGGCCGTAGATTATGTATGCACGAAGCTTTGAGTTGGAAAACGTAGTGACGTGCGCCCGATCCTCGCGCTCCTTCAGCTGCTGCAGAAATGTGCCGTTGTTGAAGCCGTTCTCCAGCGCCTCAGACAGCACATTCTCATCCTGCTCAGGTTGAAGCTGAATCGTGACAGTCACATCCACCGAGGTCGCAGTGGTGGCCGCGTTGACAGCGTCTCCATTGCTCTCACTTGTACCCCTAGTGTTGGTGGATGCGGTTGTGACATTGCCTGTAATCAGCGAACGACGCGCGCTTGCGGTGCCCTGAGCATTGGGATCAGGTTCAGTGATGCTGTCAATGTTGACCAGATCTGTGGCTGTGTCGTCCAGGTACGCCATAGCTGCAACCTCCTCCTTGATCAATTGCTTGGCGTTATCATCCATGCTTTCGACACCCACCGACGTAATCTGCAGGGTCAGCGTTAGCTGATTCTGCTCAGATGGCACATTTCCAGTGGGATTGAGGCCAGTGATGGACAGCGCCTGCCCAGTCGAGCTATCATTCGTGCCGCTGCCTGTTCCTGGAGGGGTTGAGCTTGGCATGGTGGTGACGGTGGCCGAACCCTCATCTGGGGCTGACGTGGTGACTGAGCCATTGTCGATTGGCCCAGGTGTGGGGCTGCCAAACCCATCTCCGCCATCGCTGGGTGAAGATATTGTGGTCATGCTACCTTCATTCTCGCCCGGCACAGAGGGGGTAATCCCAGGCACGGCGCCTCCTGGGGTGGGGGTGGTGGTGGCTGAGCCTCCTCCTGGGGCTGAGGTGGTGCCTGTGCCGTCGTCAATTGGCCGAGGTGTGGTGCTGCCAGTACCGTCTGCGGGATTGCCGGGAGAAGCTGTGGTAGTGATGATACCTGCGTTTTCGTCTGTTGTGGCGGGAGTTATACC
The DNA here is from genome assembly GCA_006384855.1 of Tetraselmis striata. NCBI lineage: Eukaryota > Viridiplantae > Chlorophyta > Chlorodendrophyceae > Chlorodendrales > Chlorodendraceae > Tetraselmis > Tetraselmis striata. Next base: position 664 of record VCJN01000162.1, on the reverse strand, counting down.
AGGAGCGCCAAATGTCTGCTCGGGGAGGTCCAGGCTGGCGTCAGGTGCTGTTGTCTGTCCAGGGGAGGCAGTTACATCTGGAGACCCAGGGGGTGTAGTAGGTGTAGAAGGAGGGGTCAGGGCAGCAGTTGGCATGGGCGTTGCAGGTGGGATGGAGGCAGCTGTTATTGGGCTGGGGCTGGTGGTCACAGCCGGTGGGGCGCTGACACCAGTGTATTCGCACGTGCCTGCAGCAATCTGCAAAGTCCAGGCGCACTCCTGGCCAGCTCTGTTTGAAGTGCATGATTGCCCAACAGAAGTTGTGGCTGAACAAGAGGCCGAGCCGATGTCAAGTGCTTTGGAGAAGCTGCCGCCATTGCACTGGGGTCCATCCTTCACAAACATTACTGCTTGAGTGCTCCCGTCAGAAGCAACATCAACTTCGTGGCACTCAGTGTCGTCCGCATACCAGTCAGTCAGTTCGTTTGCTCCGGAGTGCAGACACATATGACTGATTGGTTCTGCTGCCTTGTTCGCTCCACGGTCAGACCAAGTTATACAAACTCTCGCCTTGTTGGATTGGTCAGCAAGACATTGAACAGTCCAGTCAAGGACACATGCTTGCTCCTCGCAAGTGTTGATGGGCCCACTGACAATTGAAGCGCATTCGCCAAGGGAAGAGTTG
>VCJN01000160.1:0-42008 GCA_006384855.1 Tetraselmis striata | reverse complement strand
AGTACGCGCAAAGTGCAAGTGTTACACGTCCGTGTGCCCCACCCGATGACATTGCGCCCGACCTCACTGACGGCATGTCTCGCTCTCCTTCATCTCCTGGGCCGTCCGCCGCCTCACCCTGCGCACCCCACCAGCCGCGCGTGCCTTCTCGGAAGCCTCACACACGGCGGCGCGAGTCGCGTCGTGGAACGCGTCCCTGACATGGCGGAACTCCGCCCTCACCGTGGCCGTGGTCGGGCAGGGGACTGCCCGCTGATGGGTCGCCATGCATGGGTACTTGGGGCCGCACAAAGCCGGGGTGTCGTCGCAGCAACACTCCCAGTCCGTCCGTTGGCCGCAGTCCACGCACATGATAGTGCATGTGGCCGCCTCCCGCCACTGCTCGTAGTGCTCCGGTCAACATGGCGACGAGCAAGTCGGCATGTCCCGCAGGTGGCTGCGGGGCGGGTGGCGCGAGCGCAGCCTCGCTCGCCTCAACAACCCCCTCAGCCCGATCAGTCGCCTCGACCACCAGGCGCATCATCGTCGCCTGGCAGGGCGTCCCCCCCCGCAACGGCGCCGTCGGCGGTGGCCGACGCCGTCGTGGCGGGGTGTTGTGAGGAGGTGGCCCAAGACATAGGTGGGGCCGGCACCGCCATGTGTTGCTCCACATGCGGTGCGGTTCCTGACGCGACAGCTCCGTCGCACTACACTGTGAGATTCAGATGTGACATACAGGTGACGAAGCACTACTACTAGCGACTATTATTTATCCGTGAAGGCTGCTGCTGGTGGCGGCACGTCCATCCAGTTACGTGCGAGTACATCCGGCGTTATTGCCGGCGGGCGATAAATCCTTTTTGTCATCATTCTGGTAGTCGTACCAGCCCGGTGAAGCGTACATGGCACTGACGTACAAGGTACAAGGTTGTCCGTGTAGTACCGGGTAGTACGCGATATATTTATGACGCCGGTACCGGGGATGTAGTACCCGGTACCCGGTACCCGGGCACGAACCCTAGTCGTCCTGTGGATAAGTACGACTATTAGTACATGGGAGCGCAAATCGCAGCCGTACGTATTTGGTAACACTGGGGAATTTGCAGTACTAGTACTGCTGATCGGGCCTGCCAGCCGTCCGATCAAAGGTCATCAGATGGGCGGTTTGGCTGCCATGTTTTGCCAAAGAGTGCTCACGTTACATAAATATTCGCGAGGGGGAGGGCGGGGGCAGGCAGCGGTTTGCCGAAGAATGATTGAATTACAATATTCGCGACAGCTGCCATCGGGGGATGTGGCCCGGGGGGGGGGGGGGGGGGGTGCGGGGGCGGGGGGACCACGCCCGCCCCGCCCCCCCCCGCCCCCCCTCGCCGCCAGCCGCTCCCGCCTGGGGGGGGGGGGGGGGGGGGGGTAAAGGGGGCGGGGGCTACTGCTTGTTCTTGTTCTTGCGTGCCCGGGGGACCCTCCGCTTCGACGATCTCGCTGCCTCCGCCTCCGCCTCCGCCTCCGCCTCCGCCTGCGCCTCCGACTCCGCCTCCGACTCCGCGACCGTCAGTTTCTTACCTCGGCGTTTCTTCACTGGCCTCTTCCGCTTCTTGTCATCCGTCAGTGTCTTCACCACCCCGGGAGGCTGTGCCGTCGACGACGCCGCCATGAGCTTCCTTACCTTGGCGTCGGGACGCCCCCTGTGCCCAGACACCCACAACAAGCCACAATCGTTTCGCCTTTAAGCGGCTGAGGATGCGGCCTCCTCGGCCACCACGAGTTGCGCCGCTGGCACTGTGGAAGCCTTGGCGTTGAGGTGGGCCTTACGGCGCTCCCGGACGAACCTGCGCGCGGCACAAGTTAGCCACGAGTGGGTGCGTGCTAATGCGGAGGATGGAGTGTTTTGTTGCGCGCCCACCTTGTCACGGGTTTCCTCATGTCTTTCTCGTCCTCCTCGATGCCGGCGGCGCGGACACGCGAGACAACAAGGCTCGCCGCCCACTTTTGCCCGGGGGGGCGAGGTCGGCCATGGCGCTGTGAGCGGTGAAGGGGGGGGGGGGGGGGGGGGGGCGGCCGAGGTGGAGAAACTAACACCCAGTCGACGACCGCCTTCCGCAGCAGTCAACGACACATCGGAGGCGAGGAGCAGCGCGCCACTACTATTTATATGCACGTATTGTCAAGAGCTAGTCGGTGCGGCATTGTGTCGGTGTAATTTCGCAATGTTTATTGTTGAAGTAGCACGGCGTAATGGATACGGCGAGTGAATCCGGGATAATGTGTGCGACGAATGTGCGCGCGCAGCGGTGTGCGGCGGTGTGCGGCGGTGTGCGGCGGTGTGCACCGATGTTAATATAGTGTGAATATTATATCGGCCGTAGACGATCAGGTCTGGCAGCACCGCCCGTGCTTGTAAATAAGCGACAATGGGTCTAGTCTCCCGCTAGTCTGTGCACCGCAAGTGCACTCCGCAAGCCTCGCCTCCATCCGCGTCGGAACCGGTAGTAAGTGTTGTTGTGTGCGCACATCGTGACAACATTAAACGGTGGCAATTGCAATTATTAGCGGTGGATAATGTGAAGGCGTTTTCGAAATCGACAGAGAATGAGGCGGTGCTGGCGGAGTGCATTGGCGGTGCACAGAATAGCGTGTTGCTGGGGTTTTGGCTGCATCGGACGCCGTATTCCCACCCATCCGGCACGGAATGTCCGGTTTTCACACATTTGTGTGTTAATAAAGCAGTGTGAATATTACGCGTCTTTTACGCCGGGTGGATGGGCATCCGGCGTCCGATGCACCCCAATTATTTGCAGCACGCTACTCTACGCACCCCCAACGCACTCCGCAAGCCTCGCCTCCATCCGCGTCGGAACCGGTAGTAAGTGTTGTTGTGTGCGCACATCGTGACAACATTACACGGCAATTGCAATTAGCGGTGGACAATGTGAAGGCGTTTTCGAAATCGACAGAGAATGTGGCGGTGCTGGCGGAGTGCATTGGCGGTGCACAGAATAGCGTGTTGCTGGGGTTTTGGCTGCATCGGACGCCGTATTCCCACCCATCCGGCACGGAATGTCCGGTTTTCACACATTTGTGTGTTAATAAAGTGTGAATATTACGCGTCTTTTACGCCGGGTGGGTGGGCATCCGGCGTCCGATGCACCCCAATTATTTGCAGCACGCTACTCTACGCACCCCCAACTCACTCCGCAAGCCCCGCCTCCATCCGCGTCGGAACCGGTAGTAAGTGTTGTTGTGTGCGCACATCGTGACAACATTACACGGTGGCAATTGCAATTACCGGTGGGTAATGTGAAGGCGTTTTCGAAATCGACAGAGAATGAGGCGGTGCTGGCGGAGTGCATTGGCGGTGCACAGAAAAGCGTGTTGCTGGGGTTTTGGCTGCATCGGACGCCGTATTCCCACCCATCCGGCACGCACGGAATGTCCGGTTTTCACACATTTGCGTGTGAATATATATAGTGTGAATATTACGTAGGCGTCTTTTACGCTGGGTGGATGGGCATCCGGCGTCCGATGCACCCCGAATCTCACCAACACGCTACTCTACGCACCCCCAACGCATTCCGCCAGCCCCCCCTCTTTCCGCGCAGGTCCTACGTTCCATTGTATGTATATACATACGTACATGTATTGCTCCGAAACCAGCCCAAACTTTATGAGTGCACAAGTGTAAATGGGGGGGGGGGGGGGGGGGGGGGGGGTGGGGGGGGGGATGTGGCGGCGGGGCATCCACTCACACATACCCCAGCGATGCATGACAAATATTACATGCCGTGGCGGGTCGGCGGGCCGACCCGGCGGGGGGGGGGGGGGGGGGGCGTCTATTCAACTACACGTGCGACAGTGTCGTTTCGTGGAGCAGTATATGTGCCCGGCCTCATTTATACCGCCCCCTACCTGCGCTGCATGGTCTACCCCTAAGAATTACTTAGCACAAACCGTCATTACTTAATAGGAACCTAGCACAGCCAGGCTTATATGCCCGCTTTCCCGATCAACTTCTACGCACTTTCCGTCCCTCAACCGCCGGACATGGGGGTTAAGCCGCCAGCCTCGGCAGTTGCTTAGCCAGACTTGGCATCCCGTACCGTGTCCATGGCTTCGCAGCTCTGCCGCTGGCACACGCCGAGTCCGGCGCTTGCTGCCGCGGGGTTGCGCACGCATGCACGCACGGTAATACGCCGCCGACGCCGCCACGCTTACATCCACCACCTTCGCCAGCCGCAGCTTCGCACGCCTTTCCGCCGACATACGAAACGCACGAATCCCCCCCCGTCCCCGCGTCATGTATATTATATTCGAGGCGACTATGCGGGGCGCAGCACACGCCGCGGCGTGGGTCGGCGGAGCGACAGGCGGCGGGAGCCCTAATGGCCGGGCAGTATCCACACCCACAGAGGCACCGCCGCTCACCTCCGACGCGGATGAACCGCCTCCCAAAGGAAACATGCCGGTTGGTGGTAAGCCCAGCAGGCGTGCGTGGGGTGCCGGCGCCGGTACTGGTGCGACGGAGCTGTCGCGTCAGGAACCGCACCGCATGTGGAGCAACACATGGCGGTGCCGGCCCCACCTATGTCTAGGGCCACCTCCTCACAACACCCCGCCACGACGGCGTCGGCCACCGCCGACGGCGCCGTTGCGGGGGGGGACGCCCTGCCAGGCGACGATGATGCGCCTGGTGCGCCGCGTCAGGAGGCAGAGGAGGCCGTGGTCGAGGCGACTGATCGGGCTGAGGGGGTTGTCGAGGCGAGCGAGGCTGCGCTCGCGCCACCCGCCCCGCAGCCACCTGCGGGACATGCCGACTTGCTCGTCGCCATGTTGACCGGAGCACTACGAGCAGTGGCGGGAGGCGGCCACATGCACTATCATGTGCGTGTCCTGGCCGGACGCCCGTCATGCGTGGACTGCGGCCAACGGACGGACTGGGAGTGTTGCTGCGACGGCACCCCGGCTTTGTGCGGCCCGAAGTACCCATGCATGGCGACCCATCAGCGGGCAGTCCCCTGCCCGACCACGGCCACGAAGAGGGCGGAGTTCCGCCATGTCAGGGACGCGTTCCACGACGCGACTCGCGCCGCCGTGTGTGAGGCTTCCGAGAAGGCACGCGCGGCTGGTAGGGTGCGCAGGGTGAGGCGGCGGACGGCCCAGGAGCTGAAGGAGAGCGAGACATGCCGTCAGTGAGGTCGGGCGCAATGTCATTGGGTGGGGCACACGCACGTGTAACACTTGCACTTTGCGCGTACTGCTGGGTTACATCCAGGCTGCGTCACACTATGCAACCGGAAAGGCTGCGTTGCTACTGCAAACAATGCGACGCCTCACTCTGTAGCAACCGCTGCCGCGCCTATCCCACAGCCGCTGCCCCCCCCCCCCCCCCCCCCCCGCGCGCGGGATCCCCGCCATCAGCAGCTTGCACTTGCACTTTGCGCGTACTGCTGGGTTACATCCAGGCGGCGTCACACCGGAAAGGCTGCGTTGCCACTGCAAACGATGCTACGCCTCACTCGGTAGCAACCGCTGCCCCGCCCATCCCACTCGGGATGCTGAGAGCAGCTAAAGGGCACCGGGGGCGGGGCAAGAGGGAGCAGGGCCAATGATTGTGGAAGAGCGGGGACCCGCTTGCATGCCATCGTATTATATCTTGCACAATATCTGTTGCTGCACTCATATCTCACATCACTAGCTTAGCTATAGTGATTCCCCCCCCCCCCCCCCCCCGCACCGCGTACGCACAAGCCTGGGTATACGCATCAACTGCCCGCCGGGATGAGAAACTGGTATTGGTAGTGTGTCTGTGGGGTGGAGGGGGGGGGCAAAAGAGCTGCCAATTGCTGCCAAGCTGGTGCGTTACATTGGGGCAGGCGCTGGGCAGACAATTGGGGCTCGCTTCAGAGCATTGTCTAGTGCCTATGCGGCTGCGCCGCCTCCGCCGCATGCAGACTCTGCGGGCTCACCAGCACCGCCACCTCAGTCATGCGGCCCTGCATCCCGCAGCCCGCCGCCGTCAGCCAGATCAGAGGTATCCAGAAGCCAGTGCTGGGGTTGTTGCGGCATGACCGCATAGTTTTCAGCGGCTGCCGTCCACAGCTTGTAATGCATCCCTTTCCGCCGATTCCGCTGTATGCGCTGTCTTAAAGCCGCGCTGCCCCGGCCGCCGCGCCTTGGCGCCGCGCTGCCCCGGCCGCCGCGCCTTGGCGCCGCGCTGCCCCGGCCGCCGCGCCTTGGCGCCGCGCTGCCCCGGCCGCCGCGCCTTGGCGCCGCGCTGCCCCGGCCGCCGCGCCTTGGCGCCGCGCTGCCCCGGCCGCCGCGCCTTGGCGCCGCGCTGCCCCGGCCGCCGCGCCTTGGCGCCGCGCTGCCCCGGCCGCCGCGCCTTGGCGCCGCGCTGCCCCGGCCGCCGCGCCTTGGCGCCGCGCTGCCCCGGCCGCCGCGCCTTGGCGCCGCGCTGCCCCGGCCGCCGCGCCTTGGCGCCGCGCTGCCCCGGCCGCCGCGCCTTGGCGCCGCGCTGCCCCGGCCGCCGCGCCTTGGCGCCGCGCTGCCCCGGCCGCCGCTGTCTTGGCGCCGCGCTGCCCCGGCCGCCGCTGTCTTGGCGCCGCGCTGCCCCGGCCGCCGCTGTCTTGGCGCCGCGCTGCCCCGGCCGCCGCTGTCTTGGCGCCGCGCTGCCCCGGCCGCCGCTGTCTTGGCGCCGCGCTGCCCCGGCCGCCGCTGTCTTGGCGCCGCGCTGCCCCGGCCGCCGCTGTCTTGGCGCCGCGCTGCCCCGGCCGCCGCGCCTTGGCGCCGCGCTGCCCCGGCCGCCGCGCCTTGGCGCCGCGCTGCCCCGGCCGCCGCGCCTTGGCGCCGCGCTGCCCCGGCCGCCGCGCCTTGGCGCCGCGCTGCCCCGGCCGCCGCGCCTTGGCGCCGCGCTGCCCCGGCCGCCGCGCCTTGGCGCCGCGCTGCCCCGGCCGCCGCTGTCTTGGCGCCGCGCTGCCCCGGCCGCCGCTGTCTTGGCGCCGCGCTGCCCCGGCCGCCGCTGTCTTGGCGCCGCGCTGCCCCGGCCGCCGCTGTCTTGGCGCCGCGCTGCCCCGGCCGCCGCTGTCTTGGCGCCGCGCTGCCCCGGCCGCCGCTGTCTTGGCGCCGCGCTGCCCCGGCCGCCGCGCCTTGGCGCCGCGCTGCCCCGGCCGCCGCGCCTTGGCGCCGCGCTGCCCCGGCCGCCGCGCCTTGGCGCCGCGCTGCCCCGGCCGCCGCGCCTTGGCGCCGCGCTGCCCCGGCCGCCGCGCCTTGGCGCCGCGCGGGGTATCGAGTCCTCCCCTCCCTAGTGAGCGCGTCCACCTGCGCCTTGCGCTCGGGGCCGTCCTCCTCCGTCACCACATTCTGCAACCCCCACCGCGTGACGAACCACGCAGCTCCTTGCATGCGCTTGTACATGTGCCCAAGCACCGCCTAGGGACGCGAAGCTCCTTCTCGGTCATGATCGCCTTCACCCGGGCCTCCTCGAGCAGCGGACCGGCGTTAAGAATGGAAAACGTTTCCATGTGGTGCAAGCAGTCCTCCATGACCCAGCCGGACTGCACCGTCACCTTGCTTGACCCTGCAGTCATGGAGGGGAATGCCGTCACGCCCACGCCCACGCCCACGCCCACGCCCGGGGGGGGTGGGGGGGGGGGTTACCTTTCGATTCTTGGACACTGCAAACGAAGGGCGCAACCCGCGTTCAAAGTTGCTGGGTATCGGGACTAAAGCCTGGCGCCGGTCTTCCTGCTTCATAGCTCGGAATCCAATGTGGCCCTGCACGGTGACAAATTTCCTCCATAAGTCCCTTCCCAAGCCAAAAAAAAACAGGTGGAACGGCGCGAGGGGGAAGAGGTTGATCATGCTGACATAGCCCAGGACCACATGCACATGGCACACGCCATGGCAGCCAGTGTTCTGCTTGGCCTCCGCCAGCCGGGTTGTGTTGAACGCACGCCGGGCAAGGTGCGTGATTCACTGGACAAGTCATCGCCTTGATGGACGGTTACCAAGCGAGCATCCCCGTCCGCATCCACAGGGGGGTGCTCCTGGGCAGCCGCCATAGCCTCCACAACCTGCCACGCCGACCGGGCGGGTGCGTGTGATTCCATACAACCGCAGTTGAGCGGTGCCACCAGCACGCAGGCCGGGCCCACTCACCTCTGAACGCAGAAGGTCCACAATGTCACCGTCCTCGAAAACAGCGCGCCACTGGGTCGCCCCGCCGTAGTCCTCCAACACCCACTCGGTAACGACGCCGGTTATCACGCCGTAGTGCCATACTCCCCGGAACTTCTTGGCGATGACCTTCATGTAGAAGTCGCCGGGATCGCCTTTCCATATCACGCCCTCATCGCGGGTTCGACGCCCGCCGGCGGCCACGCAGGCGCGTCGATGTCCATACCGTCTTCGCCAACGGGGTCCTCCCCCACGCCCATCACATCGTCCACCTTCGAGCCGCCGTCGTCCGAGACCGGCGCCCGCGGGCCGTTTCCGACGGCTGCAGCTACTCCTGCTGCCGCGCTTGTTGCTGCTGTTGCTGCTGCTGCTGCTGCCGCCCCTGCTGGTGCTGCTTGTGCTGCTTGTGATAAGGCGGCCTTGCGGCGCAACTTAGCCGCACGCTTCAACGAGTGGCTACAGTTCGGGTATTTCCGGAAGTGCCGCTCTCGCGCCGTCCTTTCACTACTACCCGTCACGATGCCGTGGCAGTGCTTGCATGTGTACACGCCATCCTTCGACACACTCGCTATCCATCCCTTTGCCGGCATGCCTGCTGCCGCGCGCGGGGGGCGGGGGGGGGGTTGAGAGTTGGGGTGGATGTAACCCACCACCGGCAGGCAACACAGATGCGAGTGCGCGGCTGTCCGCGCTTGATTCAACGGTGAGCGGCGGTGACCGTGAGGCGACCCCGTACTTCATGCGCGTGCTGGGGCGTTACACAATCATCAGCAGTTAGGGCGGCTGCATTAAAACGCGCACCTACGAACACCACCTACCGCCTACCACCTACCGTACCACCTACATCCGCCCACACCTCCGCCCGTCGTGCCGCACATCGCGGCACACCGCGGCGATGTGCAGCGATGTGCAGCGAGTACTTGCAGCCGCCTGTACTTAGCCCGGGTACTCCGCGTCGGCGGGCGACACGCGAGCCCGCGTGCGCATATCAATTTGATGAAATTATGGAAACGAGAAATTCATATAGTACTTTACAGGTCGCGCGCGATAGTCGTCGCTACTGGGTATGAAATCCACGTCCCTCGTCCGTCCCGTATCGTCCCCGTATGTCGTCGTTCGTCACCAGTAGGGCACATTTACGTCACATCTGAATCTCACAGTGCTAGTACCGGCGCCGGCACCCCACGCCTGCTGGGCTTACCACCAACCGACGAGGCCTTCGCCCGCCTGCGCAAAATTAATACCGCACCGCTACAAAATAAAATACGTATTATTATGGCAGACGGCCGTATGACCATGGCATCACAGTCCTGCACATTACGACTAGACATAAATGGCTATCAGGCAAATGTTGAGTTCATTGTAACCTCCTTACAGAATAACTTCGACGCCGTCCTTGGCCTTTCCTTTCTCAAACACCATAACCCAAATATTAATTGGACCACCGGTTCACTCACGTTCTCCGACGGGCACACCGTGACATGCCCTATTGAACCTCGCTCAAGTAACGTCGATGTGGTTCACGCCAACACTATGGCTCGTGAGATACTTAAAAAAGATAGCGACACTGTGTTCTTCTGTGCCGTGCTGCGCGAGTACAACGCCACAGAACACTACTGCCCTTTCCGTAGATAATGATATAGCCAGTATTACTACTGACCAGTCTGCCGAATATACCCAACAAATCCGTTCCCTCCTACTTAAACATAAAAGTATTTGCCAACCATTGGACTGCCTCCCGCAATCCCGCCCGGGCTTTGATTTCGAAATACCCCTACTCCCCGATGCCCAGGTGCCACCCGGCAAAATATATCGCCTATCCCCTGCCGAGTTGGATGAGTTGAAAAAGCAGATAAATGACTTTCTAGACAAAGGCTTTATTAGAGAGTCGTTCTCGCCTTACGCTGCACCCGTCCTATTCGCCCGAAAGGGCAATGGCGGCCTGCGCATGTGCATTGATTATCGCCAACTAAATAAATATACGCGTCGAATAGAATTCCCAATCCCACACGCTGACATGCTACTCGATATGCTCTCCGGCGCTGCAGTTTACTCAGCTCTTGACCTTGCCCTAGGCTATCACCAACTCCGCATAAAAGACTCCGACGTTCAGAAAACATCGTTCAAAACTCAGTTCGGCCAGTTCGAATTTCTGGTTATGCCATTCGGCATGTCCAATGCCCCCTCAGCGTTCCAACGATGGATGAATAACGTCCTTCAACCGCACAAAAACACGTTTATCCTTGTTTATCTTGACGACGTACTAGTCTTTAGCAACTCACTCGATGACCATTTGATTCACCTTAATGCCACACTCAGCCTCCTCGCCGATAACGACATACGGCTGCGATTGCCCAAATGCTTCTTCGCCAAAGAAGAACTAGAATATTAGGTCATATGGTTAGCCAACATGGCACACGCCCCTCCGAAAATAAAATTGCTGCAGTTCGCGACTGGGCCCCACCTAAAACCCTACAACAAATACAACAGTTCCTTGGATTCTGCAATTTCTATCGCAAGTATGTCCACAAATATTCCCACATGGCGGCCCCTCTCTATGATATTTGCCGCAAAACTAAAAAGTTTACTTGGGGGGAACGCGAGCATGTCGCCTTTAATGCTCTTAAACAATCACTATGCTCAGCCCCGGTCTTAATGACTCCTGCAACATGCCCAGACGCCGAGTTTGTAGTCTCAACAGATGCTTCCAAATATGCCCTAGGTGCAGTGTTACTGCAGAAGGACTCCGCCGGCCACCTCAGACCATGCGCTTACTATGCTAAAGTTTTACAACCTGCCCATACTCGATACCCCACCTATGATCAAGAACTTTTAGGTGTAGTATGCGCATTGAACGAATGGCGCTGCTATATCGAAGGCAGCTGTCGCATAACTGTCATCACCGACCACGCAACACTCCGCCACTTACCCGATCAGCCCGCGCTAGGCCGCCGTCACTCCCTGTGGCTTAGTGTTATTTCCCCATACCTTGCTAATCACCCCCGCACCGGTAAACCCGTCCTACAAATATTGTATCGCAAAGGATCCCAAAACGAAGCTGATGCCCTGTCCCGCCGTCCATACCTACACCATGCCTTAACTGAACACGACACCCAACTTCTTGATAAAGATCTGGAGGACATGCATGATTTCCTCTCAACCATGTGCCACCTACAAGTTAATCCTGAATTACTTATTCGCATCCGCCACGGCTCCACAACCGACACACATTATTATGGCAATCGCATCCCCATTGGCGTTACGTTCGATACCAACGACAAGTTCAACTGGATGGCTGATAAGGTCTGCTTGCCAACATCAGATACACCTTTGCTTAACTTAATTATCCAGGAATTCCACGATGCGGCCGGTCACCCCGATGCAGAACGCACGCTCGCCAACATCTCTAAAACATTCTGGTGGCCCAACATGCGCAAAACCATAAAACATTACTGCCGCACCTGCCCGACCTGCCAACGCATAAAAAATTCCACCCAACGCCCCATTGGCTCTTTGTCACCTCTACCCAAAGGCACACGACCCTGGGAAGTTATTTCCATGGACTTTATCACCGGCCTCCCTGCGCAAAATGGCTTCGACACTATCGCCACGTTTGTCTGCACTTTTACTAAGCAAGCCCACTTCATCCCATGCAGCATTCATATAGACGCCCCCCAGCTCGCTCGCTTGTTTATCGATAACATTTTCCGCCACCACGGCCTTTGCCGCACCATCATATCCGACCGCGATCCCCGCTTCACCTCGACCTTCTGGCAAAATATGGTTCGCTCTTTGCGTACGAAATTAAATATCAGTTCCTCATACCACCCCCAAACGGACGGACAAACCGAACGTACGCACCGCACCATTGAACAAATCCTCCGCTCTTTCGTGCACCAAAACCACACTGAATGGCTCAATAATTTGTCTCTCGCCGAATTCAGTTATAACAACGCCTATCACTCCGCAATTAAACGCACCCCGTTCGAAGCATGCTACGGCATGAACCCGCTTACACCCGCACACCTCTTGTTTCAACCCCGCGAGTCACATTGATATCGTTCCACGGATACAACATACCCATGCCGTAATCACGGAAGAACTAAAACTCGCCGACGCATACCAAATAGCATATGCCAACCGTAAAACTCGTCCCGACGAATTCACCGAGGGCGACAAAGTGTGGCTTTCCACACAACACCTCCTGCTCCGCAACCAACCAGTTCGCAAATTCCGCCAGCGTTACATCGGCCCGTATCCGATCGTCCGCAAAATTTCCTCGCAGGCCTACCAACTTCGCCTGCCCACCAGCATGGTCTGCCACCCCGTGTTCCACATCTCTCGCCTGCTCCGCTGCGAATCCCCAGACACTCCCGCCGATGACATACCTGGCCGCATTGAGCCCCCGCAAGACGAATATATCGTCGATGCCATTCGTGACCACCGCATTGACCAATACTCGCAACACCATGCCCGCGGCCCTGCTTTAGTTTTCCTTGTGCATTGGTCCGGCTACGACGGTTCCCACGACTCATGGGAACCCTATGCCAACCTCAAAAATGTCGATATGCTGCATGTCTATGCCCGAAACACACCTTCCCTCCGCCTTCTGCTTACGCAACATGATTATCATATCCTGTCTGCCAAATACCCCGCCCGCTTTCCTTTACGTATCCCGTAGGGCTACTTTTTTGGGCCGCTACAGATTTAGGGTTTGCGACTAAACCGCTACAAATAGAGGTAACGAGCGACTAGTAACTGTAACGAGTATAGCGCCGCCTCGCGAATTTAGTCTTAAAACTCGGGAAGCCCTAGCGCCCATCTAGGTCAAACCGCCTCATCCCCTATTACCATGTCGACGCATGTTTGGACCACATACATCGCCACATCTGCCACTAACAACCTGCCTATGCCACCGACCAACTGGGTCGTCGATGCCTACCCGGGTACCTTGCGGATAGCACTGTCGATACGCATGCGACCACCGCGCACAGCCGCAGCATGCGGTCTGCACACCGCGCACAGCCGCAGCATGCGGTCTGCACGCGTCAGGGCTCTTGAGCTAGAGCCTGAAGGCAAGACATAAATGCCCGATATTAATATCGCCATCAGCCCCGCTTTGAAAACCAAAAAACGCTTTAGTAACCTCTACATGTACCACTACGTCCAATAATTATATTTACTCCTACAAGGTAATGCTAAGACACAAATTGCCCGGCCGTCCGCACTGGTTTGTAAAATGCTGTTAGACTCCGGCGATGCGATACACTGTTTGAACATAAATGCCGCCTGCCCGTATATATTTAATGATCCTGGTACCGGTAGTTGCTACCTGTACCGCGCCGCTGGGAAATTACGCCGTACAGCCCTAGGTTATTATTACCATACGGATGGCCGCCGCAGCCGTATCAACTATGCCTGTAGCGTCTGAGTCCGGCACATTTCAGTTGCGCATTACTACACCCCTGCACATATGTTTGGGGTCCCTTTTCGGCAGTCTCAAGACTTCAGAAGTCTAGGGTACCTGAACGTAGGGTGTATGAGATGAAACCCTGGAATCTCAGAAGATTTTATAAAACCTGCATGACGAGTGGCTCAAACCGAAGCTTAAAGACGTTTGACTAGGGTGTCACGCTGCACTTGGTGCGTGGATGGGCGTCGCCTACAACTGCACCAAAACCAGGGTCGGTATCACGCACACGCCGACGCGCGTGAATAGACAGCCAAACGGCGGGATGGCCATGAACGCGTGAGGAAACACATTGGCGAGGGGCTCGGGTGCATTTGGTTGGGGTGCAGCCGTGTGGGCGGCGGCCAGTACATGTCGCGTTGCGATACTGGCGTGGCATCAGTGTCGGCCACGCGCAGCAACACCCCCTTCGCTTTGAAACGCTATAACTTCTCAGGGTGTGCTCAGAAAATTGTTTTAAAACTACCACGCGATTCCTCGTTCAAATCTGCGTCGAAAACAATCATTCAAAATCCAAAATTCGATTGTTTGGGGCCCCGGAAAAAATCCCCAAAGATGATCATCCAAGTTGCCCCTCACTGCCTTATGTGCCCACCCATGTCGGGCGCGTGGCTTTGCGCCAACTGCGTGTCTAAGCCCCATACTCGGCTGTGCGAGAGCGTTATGTATGTGGATGACCACGAATCACCAACACTTGGCACGTGCCGCCTCCTAGCGATACACACATCTACCAGCCAAAATGCTGTTTTCCACAGCATTTTTCAAGGAATTTCATATTAATTAAAGTCCACGCCCCTACCGCGCCACCCCGCCCACAAAACGGTGCAACTGGCATTCCACCACGCGCCCCCATAGTAGAGCATTGCCCTACGCCAAGGGGGCCATCGAGAGCCTCTCCTACGTGCGTTCGCCACAGAAACAGCAGCATTTTCACCCCAAAATTGCTCTCCATAGTGGCCAACTTGTCGTTGGGGTGTCACGTCGTGCCTATAGCGACATGCTTTCAGTGGCCTACACGCACGGTGTGTGCAACTTATGCCAAAGGCCGTAACCACCGAGTTTGGTGCGACGAGTGCCGCTATTTCCATAGGTTTGGACGGTTGGCGCAACCCACATTTTTTTGGCGCCAACGCATCATGCACTGATTTCGCGTTTTTGAAAGGGCGCCGACAAATGGTCATGTTGTCGCGCGGGTGGGTATAAAGCGCACAATAGGCGTTCGCCCGAACTATTCCCACTGTAGTTAGCATGTATGCACATGCAGCCGGCGTTATCTTCGCCCATGCATGCGCTTTGCGATCGAAAATGCAAAACCCGGACTTATGTGGAGGGGTGTGCGCCGCACCAAGCGCGCTCGATGAGGTCGCAATAAGGCGTCTTGGGACAGTGAGCCCTTTCGAGCCCGTGGCTCGCATGTGGATGCGTCATAGGCATATGCAGCCAGTAGGAACATTGGGGTGATTCAAACATGCCGTGTCGGCCGTATATGGCCGAATGACATATGGCCAACACAGTGCGCCGCACCAAGCGCGCTCGATGAGGTCGCAATAAGGCGTCTTGGGACAGTGAGCCCTTTCGAGCCCGTGGCTCGCATGTGGATGCGTCATAGGCATATGCAGCCAGTAGGAACATTGGGGTGATTCAAACATGCCGTGTCGGCCGTATATGGCCGAATGACATATGGCCAACACAGTGCCCCGCACCAAGCGCGCTCGATGAGGTCGCAATAAGGCGTCTTGGGACAGTGAGCCCTTTCGAGCCCGTGGCTCGCATGTGGATGCGTCATAGGCATATGCAGCCAGTAGGAACATTGGGGTGATTCAAACATGCCGTGTCGGCCGTATATGGTCGAATGACATATGGCCAACACACCCATGCACATAAGTTTGGGGTCCCTTTTCGGCAGTCTCAAGACTTCAGAAGTCTAGGGTACCTGAACGTAGGGTGTATGAGATGAAACCCTGGAATCTCAGAGGGTTTTATAAAACCTGCATGACGAGTGGCTCAAACCGAAGCTTAAAGACGTTTGACTAGGGTGTCATGCTGCACTTGGTGCGTGGATGGGCGTCGCCTACAACTGCACCAAAACCAGGGTCGGTATCACGCACACGCCGACGCGCGTGAATAGACAGCCAAACGGCGGGATGGCCATGAACGCGTGAGGAAACACATTGGCGAGGGGCTCGGGTGCATTTGGTTGGGGTGCAGCCGTGTGGGCGGCGGCCAGTACATGTCGCGTTGCGATACTGGCGTGGCATCAGTGTCGGCCACGCGCAGCAACACCCCCTTCGCTTTGAAACGCTATAACTTCTCAGGGTGTGCTCAGAAAATTGTTTTAAAACTACCACGCGATTCCTCGTTCAAATCTGCGTCGAAAACAATCATTCAAAATCCAAAATTCGATTGTTTGGGGCCCCGGGAAAAATCCCCAAAGATGATCATCCAAGTTGCCCCTCACTGCCTTATGTGCCCACCCATGTCGGGCGCGTGGCTTTGCGCCAACTGCGTGTCTAAGCCCCATACTCGGCTGTGCGAGAGCGTTATGTATGTGGATGACCACGAATCACCAACACTTGGCACGTGCCGCCTCCTAGCGATACACACATCTACCAGCCAAAATGCTGTTTTCCACAGCATTTTTCAAGGAATTTCATATTAATTAAAGTCCACGCCCCTACCGCGCCACCCCGCCCACAAAACGGTGCAACTGGCATTCCACCACGCGCCCCCATAGTAGAGCATTGCCCTACGCCAAAGGGGCCATCGAGAGCCTCTCCTACGTGCGTTCGCCACAGAAACAGCAGCATTTTCACCCCAAAATTGCTCTCCATAGTGGCCAACTTGTCGTTGGGGTGTCACGTCGTGCCTATAGCGACATGCTTTCAGTGGCCTACACGCACGGTGTGTGCAACTTATGCCAAAGGCCGTAACCACCGAGTTTGGTGCGACGAGTGCCGCTATTTCCATAGGTTTGGACGGTTGGCGCAACCCACATTTTTTTGGCGCCAACGCATCATGCACTGATTTCGCGTTTTTGAAAGGGCGCCGACAAATGGTCATGTTGTCGCGCGGGTGGGTATAAAGCGCACAATAGGCGTTCGCCCGAACTATTCCCACTGTAGTTAGCATGTATGCACATGCAGCCGGCGTTATCTTCGCCCATGCATGCGCTTTGCGATCGAAAATGCAAAACCCGGACTTATGTGGAGGGGTGTAGATACTGCTGAGCAGGGGTTAGATTTGTCTATACTGTTTAACCAACTTTAAGAACAATTTCAACGGTGTTCTCGCGTGTCATTTCTCATAATTACCACCTAGCCAATAGATGAACTACCGGCACCCAAATTACTACGCTCCACGGCGGCCACACTTATATCACTTGTATCCGGCCGAACCCCGCTCTATTTATAGCGAGGTGCTATACAAGCTAACACCACGACTTTAATTAAAGGGATCCCAATGATATATTCTCTTACACCGTGATCCGCGTGTACCACGCAATGACCGCACTGTCGCCAGTCAATTAAATCGCGATTTTTTCATTGTTACCACCGACTGGTATGCTAATGATGTACTAAAACGAATTCGGACCTTCATACTTAAACATATAAACAAGCATGCCAGCCATTAAATCCCCTTTAAGCAGTGCCGCCCCGGCTTCAACTTCAAAATACCATTGCTCTACGATGCCCACCTACCACCCGGCAAAACATATTGCCACTCACTTCCCGAATCAGAAAAACACACAACGCAATTAAGCGACCGTTTCGACACGGAATTTATTGGGTAATCGCTTCCGCCTTATGCTGCACTTCTCCTATTTGACCGAGCATGCAATGGTAGCATGCGCATTTGCATGGACTACCGACAGATTGCACATATACATACATACATACATACATATACATATATGTATATATACATACATATATATAACCGCCGAATAATACTCCAGTACCACACGCCACCATGCTCGTAGTGGATATGCTGTCCGGCTGTATTGTATACATTCCGCCCTCGACAGAGTTTTGGTCTAACACCAACTTGCAATCAAACATATACGATGCCCGCACAGTATCGTTCAAAACTCGGTTCGGTGGGCTCGAATTCCAGACCATGGCATTTGGATTGTCCAATAATCCATCGTCAATTTAACGCTTGATGCTGGGTAACGTTGTTTTACATTCGCATAACACCGCGTTTATTCCTGTCTAGTTTGACAACGTTTTAACAGTAATTTAACATATTTTGCACCGTGGAATTCATTTTGCACCGTAGGGTTTGTTTATACCCTAGTTCCCGGGTCTACTATCAGTACTTAAGACACACTGGTGGTGTAGCTTGGGTTTGTAGACCTTGGGTGCAGTGCAGCATTCATCAGCATGCAGGCCAGCCGCGACGCATATCCAATGTTGGTTTTGGAGCATTTTGTCCAAAATGGGACAAGATGAGGGAATGAAATCAATATTTATTATGATGATTACATCCAACGGCTAGCTAGCCACAAGACGTTGCTGATAGTTTATTCGTTGAGCATCCCCAACTCAAGCAAGTCCTTCTTCGTGGCTGCGTTAAACTTGACGACTCCGCCGGGTTTGCGTTGCGCTGGGGTGGTTGACATGACGTGGACGCAGTTGTTTCGTGGCTGGCTGATTTGCCACCCAGTTTGCGCATATGTCTTCACGACTTGGACGCTTTTACCGTACCACTTCTTTCTGACCATGGTGCCGTCCTCGTTGAACACCTCTCGACTTCCCGACGCGTCGTGGATGGCCTTCGCGTACGATAGGGGGACGGCTTCAACAAGCTTCCAAGGAAGCGTCAGGCATTTCTCCCAGCTTGTGTCAACTGGCTTCTTCCCTCCTTTTGTCTGCGCGTACAACCATAGGGGCATGAGGGGTTTGCCCTTTGCATCGGCATGGAAGGGCTCGTATACGGCCACGGTCAACGTGTCTTCGGTAGTCTCGCGCGACTTCACAAGCCCGATGACGAATCTCGACTCCCAATCACCAAGAGTTTCAGGACACTTGTCTTCCTCATGCACCTAACGATGACCAAGACCGCGAGCTATGTTAGTCCCGAGCGAGACGCCCCGCCATTTTTGTCCCAGCTGGGACAAAATAACAAGCAAGGTAGAAGAACCAAATTGTTTTGTCCCGTAAAGGACAAAAATGACAAACAATGGGACTCACATCGGAGACGTCGATGACAACGAGGTTCGAGCCCTTTGCATCGCTGGGCGATGTGTTGTCATGAAGCCTCTCCTTGGCGCCGGCGTGAACTCCCCGGAAGGCGCTGTCATCTTGAAGCACTTGAGCACGAACCTCGGCTTCAACGCGAGCGGCTTCGGCATTGTTGAGGTCTGCGTTGGTAGCCATCGTGTGACGTGCCTCAGCAGGCGCGGTCTGCCCGTGCTCGCGCAAGAAGTCGTCAGCTTCCTCTTTCCGTTGCGGCCAGAACCCGGAGAAAGCTGCCGAAGGAGCAGTTTGCATCTCATCCAAGTCGTCGAGCAGATTCTTCTAGCTCTCGCGCTCGACTGGGGAGAAGTGCCACTGGACCGCCAGGTCCGTGATGTACGACCTGACCTTCTTGAAATCATCCAAGTACCTCTGGACCTTCACCGTGTCGGGCTTCTTTTTGTCGCAGAGAGCGTACAAAAGGGGCCGGCCCGCACGAATCTCGGGCGTCCCAGTTGGCGCGCTCTTCAAGATCTGCACGGGCTCAGAAAGCGGTGTGTTGGACCACAAGGCGGTGCGCAACGAGCCGCCAGACGTGGCGGCGTCGTCACGGGTGAACTCGAATTTGTGCGGCTTACTGATGTCCTGAATGTGGTCTTGGAAATGGGGCCTTAACCACTCAGAGAAGTCGAGGGAGAATGAGAGCTCAGCAATCTCCGGAGTGGGCGAGAATGTCTTCGCCACCAAGTCAAGAAAGGCCTCGATTGTGTAGGCGGAGCTGCGAGATAGCGCAAGACTGATGCGGCTGAAGATCTGGTCAACCCGTTCGTGAGTGTGCCCGACAGGCAAGAAGACCAAATGAATGACGTCGCCGATGCCGATAGACACAAGCCAATTGCAGAGGGCCGCCACGTTCCTATTCTTGTTCTCCCTGACGGTGTTGTCCATCTGGATTCTGATGTACGGAATCTTTCTACCACGGTGTTGAATTTCCTGCATCGCAGACCAGATTTCATCAGTCCATGGCTACCGGACAACCACGGCGAACCTATCGGGAGGCTAACGAGCTCACCTTCATGATCGTGATCCATATCACAGTGCACGTCGTGGACGAATCGTGGGGGATGGTGTTGGTGTAGTAGTAGATGTCGTCCGGGCGGTATCCGTCGTACTTCACACAGGTGAGGTGGTACTTGAGGAGCATGTCGGGCTTCACAGTCTTGGGGATGCGAACCCAGTGAGGCAGCAGGGTCTTCGCGGAGTCGATGCTATCAATTTCGAAGAAGAAGAAGTTTCCATGGCCAAGGCGCGACTGGAAGACGGCGTTGTTCAGATCCCTTCGTTCCTGGCGCACTCTCTCGAGGTGTACCTTCTGCTCAGCTCTGACCTGACGCCTCACCAGCTGCTGATGTTGACGGTGCACTTGACGTTCCTCTGGCGTCATGTCCTTTGTGCAAATCTCGCGAGCTTGGTCTCTGAGTGCTTTGCCCGCCGCGCATATGGGACAGTGGCTGAATCCTTCACCTTCGGCGTGGTGACATCCGGGAAGTCTTCCTTCCAAGTCCGGCGGAAAGTGTCGAAGGATGCGAGCTTCACTTCGCTCTCGGTAGCCAAATCTACAAAGGGGCAGGGGCATGATAGGTCGGTATACAAATAAGGTGTCATACTGCGAGACAGAAAAGTTCGGTCTAAAGTGGGTCGAAATAATTATATCGGTAGTTGGTGAATAATTATGTAATCAGCATGGCGAAACAATCTGTCATCAGTGTGACGAAACGGTATGTCAGTAGTGGGACAAAACCGTCTCTCAGCAGTGGGACAAGACGTTCTCTCTGCAGGGGGACGATATCGGCTAATTATGTGGGAGAAATACTTTTGTGGTCGGTGGGACGAAACGGTATGCCATGAGCAGTGCGAAACGTTCTGTCATCAGTGGGACGAAATCGGTCGGGCGTCGGTGGGACTAAACGTTCTGGCGATAGCGGGACGAAACGGTTTGTCATCAGTGGGACGAAACGGTTTGTCATCAGTGGGACGAAACGGTTTGTCATCAGCGGGACAAAACGGTATGTCATCAGCGGGACAAAACGATTTGTCATCAGCGGGACAAAACGGTTTGTCATCAGTGGGACGAAACGGTCTGTCATCAGTGGGACGAAACGGTTTGTCATCAGTGGGACGAAACGGTTTGTCATCAGTGGGACGAAATGGTTTGTCATCAGCGGGACAAAAACGGTATGTAACTAGCGGGACGAAACGGTCTGTCATCAGTGGGACAAAACGGTCTGTCATCAGCGGGACAAAACGGTTTGTCATCAGCGGGACGAAACGGTCTGTCGTCAGCGGGACGAAACCGTCTCTCAGCAGTGGGACAAGACGTTCTCTCTGCAGGGGGACGATATCGGCTAATTATGTGGGAGAAATACTTTTGTGGTCGGTGGGACGAAACGGTATGCCATAAGCAGTGCGAAACGTTCTGTCATCGGTGGGACGAAATCGGTCGGGCGTCGGTGGGACTAAACGTTCTGGCGATAGCGGGACGAAACGGTTTGTCATCAGTGGGACGAAACGGTCTGTCATCAGTGGGACGAAACGGTTTGTCATCAGCGGGACGAAACGGTTTGTCATCAGCGGGACGAAACGGTCTGTCATCAGTGGGACGAAATGGTTTGTCATCAGTGGGACGAAACGGTCTGTCATCAGTGGGACGAAACGTTCTGTCATCAGCGGGACGAAACGGTCTGACAAGATATGATATTTGTAGGCCGAAGGTCCAAGCGGACATCAAAACCTACCGAGAAAGCAAAAGAATTCGATGCGCTTGGAGCGCTAGTAGGGAGAAAACACAAGGCGTCATCTTCTGTGCCAGAGCAGCCGGCGGCGAAGAAGCGCCGTGCAGCCTCAGCTTCTGCAGCTAGAGCCGGCGCTGAGGCATCAGGTAACCCCTGGAAACCGAGCCTTTTAGGAGGTAGGGTGCCGGCTTACGGCACGCACTCGCAAGGAGAAAGATCGGCCGCCTTGCGTCTGAGGGCCCGAATCAAGAGCGGTCAGGTCCTCTCAGATGCACAAATGCAGACAGCGCGAAGGCTAATGGATTATGAAAAGCTCATGCAAGCTTACTATCAATCAGGTCCTTGCCTTTCCAATCATATGATTTTTGTGAGTGCACTGTGTCATATTGACATTGTTTGAAATCATGTGCGTTGACAGGTTCGAAAGGACGCGCACATGAGCCAGTAGCGACTAAAGCTTCAAAGGAATCCAAGGGGAAAGAAAAGGTTTCAGAGACAATTGTGACTCCAGGTAATTGTGACTGAAAGTATCAATCCCTGCCTTTGTGAGTGCACTGTGTCATATTGACATTGTATAAAATCATGTGTGTTGACAGGTTCGAAAGGACGCGCACATGAGCCAGTAGCGACTCAAGCTTCAAAGGAATCCAAGGGAAAAGAGAAGGTTTCAGAGACGATTGTGACTCCAGGTAATTGTGACTGAAAGTATCACTCCCTGCCTTCTCACTCCCTTCGATTACTTTCTCGTCAATGAGTTATCTGACGTTCCAACAGGTCGTAAATTGGCGCAGGCAACCGCGTCGGAAGCAGCTGGTAAATCGGGATCCCCAGGTAAGAAAAAATACGCTTGGCTTTGATGGTGTATGGCGATACCGTTCAGTAGTTAATCGTGACGCCCATTGCAGGTGTGTTGAGTACTCTCTACTCATTCTTTACAGGTTCCCCGAATCAAGCCTCTTTGTCTAAAGGCCCATCTCAAGTACCGGAAACAGAGCCGGAGCCGGAGCCCGAGCCCACTCGGCTTGACCCGGAGCCAGAGGCCGAGCTCGAGACTCCAGCGCCGACTACCGGGCAAGCGTCTGGTTCTGGAGCCTCTGGTTCTCGAGCCCCTGTTGCCGAGGCTCCGAGAAGGGTTCCTGAACTCCTCAGTATGTGCACGGAGGAAGAGGTCTTCGGCACAGAGGAAGAACAGAGGCAACGGGCGGCAGAGAAGCCTAAGCAAGCTCTCGACATCACCGGCACTCCCGGACCCGAGAGGAAGACAAAGCTGATGACGGTCGCCTCTTACGACGACTTCTTTGACGAGAGGGACGGGTCCCAAGAAGATGACTCCTACAGCGACTTTACCTCAAGGAGCTGGACTATCCACTGGTTCAAGAACGCAAGTGCTGAGGTCGAGATCTATTTGTACATCGAATTGCACAAGGCGAGCCTGCTGACTGGCAAGGACTTTTTCGATGATCCGAAGGGGCCAGTTCTCGCGTGTATCGGAAAGATCAAGGACGTCGAGCTGGACTCGGCCGGAAACTACGAGGTGAGTAAAGCTTATATGATGTCTGAATTCGTGTCAATGTCGTGTTTCAATAAGTATTAATATTCTTGTGCTTGTTACCGCAGATATCTCTTGAACCTTATCGCTTGACAGTGCACAAGGAGTACAGGATCGATGCCAGCTTTAAGAGGTTGCTTCTCCACGCGATCCAACCGCCACTCTCCTTCCAACCGCGGTTCCAGTCTTACTACGCATGGACTTTGGTCGAGCGCAATGTGCTGGCGCAGGCGCTGACAGGTTTCGCGTCTGGTCAGATTGACATCGATGACTTGGCCAACATTGACAAGGATTTTAAGAACGCGCTTCCATACGTCAACACGTTGGCCGTCCCGCCGGCCTTGAATGGCTTCAACAACACCGGTGCCGTCGACTGGATCTCTTACGGCCACCTCAGAGTCGAGATTGCTGATCCAGAGGTGAAGACATCTCACGGTGGCGACATCAACACGTTATACGCCGACATAGTCAACCTCGTCGTCGACAAGGATACGGGGCTGCCTCTCATTTTCAGCTTCATATCCGATAAGTTCGTCGCTCCGCCGCCGGAATTTGAATTCCGTTCCCCAAAGCTGCAAGACTGCAATATGGTGGCGCAAAGCTACAAGGTAAAAGCCTATTGCGACCTGTTGTACCTATCCGGATCATATATGTGTAGTTACATGTAAATCAATACACAACGCAACTTACTGACATCCATTTCTTGCATTTGTTATTCAGAGGAATCCTTCCCTGTCCGCCGAGAATTTCTCGGTGTCCTTTCCAGTAGTCCACAAGAACCGCGATTTTTTCTCCAAAGAGTACGAGCCCCTCGCTCTGACCATGGCCGACTTCAAGGAGCTATTTTAGTCGCAGCACACGAAGGCGGGGAGAACCCGAGGTTGGCGGATTCAAGTTCCTACAAGCCAGAGATCGACGTCATCATCGATTTTCTTAGCGCCTACGGCGCGCGTCAAGCCAACATCGACGGCAGCCACAGACGGGAGGCGAAGCGCATGGTGAAAGAAAACTACCCGGAAATCTACAAAGCCAACAAAGGCATCCACCTCACGTCGGCTAAGATGTACATCGGCCTCTCGCCCGAAGTCTGCCGCTACATGTCTATGAAGCTCAACGAGGCGGGTCACACCGTCGTGGGAGACACGTCGATGCACAAACTCCTGGTGAGTGACCCATTCTCCCAGATTACTATTTAGCAGAGCGTGGCAGCAAATAGGCGTAAAGTGTGACAAAAGTCGTTCTGTCGTGAGCGGGTTAAAATATGACAGTGGGACGAAACGGTTTGTCATCAGTGGGACGAAACCGTCTGTCAAAAGTGGGACGAAACGTTATGTCATCAGTGGGACGAAACGGTCTGTCACCAGTGGGACGAAACGTTCTGTCATCAGCGGGACGAAACGGTCTGTCATCAGTGGGACGAAACGGTTTGTCATCAGTGGGACGAAACGGTTTGTCATCAGTGGGACGAAACCGTCTGTCATCAGTGGGATGAAACGGTATGTCATCAGTGGGACGAAACGGTTTGTCATCAGTGGGACGAAACGGTCTGTCATCAGTGGGACGAAACGTTTTGTCATCAGCGGGACGAAACGGTTTGTCATCAGTGGGACGAAACGGTTTGTCATCGAGGTACAAGCGTTCGGAATTTTGAAATCGGTGCAATTGTTTCTGCAGAACCTTCGCAGATGTTTCGAGAGCTGGTATGCAGAACAGGATGCAAATCGCCCCGGCTTTAGGGCACTTCCGCAAATCAGGGTAGTGAAGGAGTTCAAGAAGTCTGAAGTTCTTCAAGTTGAACTTGAGAAGATCGGCATCAAAGATGAGAAGAGCAGCGAGTTCTCAAATTTGATTGACCTCTGCTCGCGCCCACAACGGTGAGCTGCGTACATGATGAAAATTTATCGTGTTGTTAATGCTGCTAGATTCTGACAAATGATTTGCGCAGTGTTTTTGAGCCCCTTGAGCAGATTTCTGAAGCCTACCGGCATGTGGACCTCGGGGTTCGAGGATGGGACGAAGCCAGAACCAAACTCGGAGACATGTTTGTGTACTACAAGCAAGAACTCGATAGAGTCAAGCGCCTCAATAGCGGCAGGCAACTCACCCAGAAGGAAGTGAGCAAGGTTTACGAAGCAATTCGGAAGCCTATCAATACAATCCTCGATAACAAGAAGTACGGCTTCGGGAAAGACAGAGCTCACTTCCGAGTCGCCCTCATGGAGGTAAGTTGTGACCGACCCCAGTGTCTTAATCATATGGAATACTATCATTGATTCCTTTCTCCGTACTGAAGTTTGTTTTTCGACCCTGGATGTCGGCTTTGGACCCTATGCGCCCTGGCTAGACGAACCGTCTCCTGCCAAGCAGAGCGACAGCGCGGATCTCCCTGTGGGCCAGATGTACGTGGTGATTGGACTGCTCATCCAAGGCGAGCACAGTGTGACCCCGAGCCTCTACGAGCTGGTGGATGACATTAAGCATGCCGGCGACAATGGCCCCATGGCTGTTACGCACACCAACGCGGAGTGGCTCGCGATGATTGAGACCTGGAGGTTTCGCGATCTCTTGCGTCGAGCAAGCATCAAGCTCATGAATGCCATTGGCACGGCCAAGGGACACGGTCAGAAACTCCAACTGCTGACGCCGGACGAACCGGCCAGGAACTGGGGGAAATATCTCTCGGACCACATCATCGAAATGGATGTGGATGACGATGTGTCGGAAGAGCAAGCGGCCGCTCGCCTTGACGCCATCACCAAGTTCCGAGCCAAGGTTGATGACCTCGGCCCAACAGGCTTCCCTAGAAAGTTCCAGGAGTTGTTCAAAGGTGCTCATCGCTCCGGTCCGTTGATGGTGTTGCTGACCCCTCCTGCCAGATGGGGGGACATGAAATCCGCTGATTGTCTCACACCACTACCGGTTCGAGAGCATATCGCGGCCACCAACACCACCATCAGGAGTGAGGCGTATCGCATCAAGAATCAGATGCCGGACTTGGTCATCTCCTTCTTCACAGAGTTTGCTCTTCTGGCATGTGCGCCGGAGCTTATCGCGGTTTCCGCTCCGATTGTTTCTAATGAGCTGTGGATATCGATGAAGGTAACTAAGATCTTGTGCAACCACAAATGCTCTTCTGAATTTTCGTTGTGAGCTATTAACCCGAATCTGTTTTCTAATACACACAGGCCGGGGCACTTCCGGTGATGCCCAAGGGCGAAAAGGTCGACAAGGATGAGGAGATCTGGTTAGACACGGAGCTTTGCAAGACTTGCATTGTGGAGGGGAACTTCAAGGCTCCCGCGACAAAACAATTCGTCGCGGACGCCATGTCGGCAGTTCGTGCCAAAAAGGCAACAGTCTTCATTGCCGACGCGCTTTTCGGAGCTGGTTCGCACACATGGGACTCGAAGGATGCTGCGTGGGGTACGGACGACTTCAACGACGTGTTTGCTTTCGCCAGGCAAGACAACCCCCACAACCCAGGTGCGTACTAGATGACTGTGCGTTCATTTATCTCATTCCCGATTTACCCCCGCGCAGGCAGTTGAATATCCTGACTGCATCTTCTGACGTCCACACTGCTCTCGATGGGTGCCATTTCTTCATTCACCTCTCGGACCAGCAACTTGGATCCGCAATCACAGCCGTTCAAAAACAAGCTGAGGACCTCACCTATCACGTCCTGACTTGGGCCAAGGATTGCGGGATGAAGATGGGCAGCTCTCTGCGTCACGACGCTGAGTACTACCTCTACGTCAGGAAGCCCCCGCCAAGCATCATAGCTGACAACATCCGTTTCAATGATCCCCGAAGGTGAAATTTGATCCGTGGAAAAAAGCCGGCTTGTATATTCTACTCGCTAAGCCGGTTGTGCCTTTCCAGGTTCTCTACATCCATCATGTTGGGTCACTTCAAAGACAGTTCGAAATTGAAGGACGAGAACAGACAGACGGTGAACAAGTACCAAAAGCCTATCGCTCTCTTCGCCAAGCACCTTAAGATGGCGGCAACAGACGGGACAACAATCGTCGACGTCACAGCCGGAACCGGGACAACCGCGGTGCGTGAGGGGTGCAACCCGGGTGAGTGTCTTAATGGGGTCAGCATAAAAAAATTAACGCCTTGTGCGGTTTGCCACGCCTTTTCCAGATCGCTGCGGCCTTTTCCGTGTGGTGGGACCATATGGATCATACCTACTCGTTCATACACAGGAACTTGAAGATGATCCTCATTGACAACCAGAAGACGCAAATCGCTGGGATGAAGTCCAGGATGACCTCATGGTTCAAAGAGAAGCCATGGGACGAGACTCAAAGACTGCGTCCAAGTGACTTCGAGAAGTGGCCGGGTCTACCCCTTCCAATGATCGAGTTTGAGGAGCAGTTAGAGCGTGTAGCGGCGGAGAAGAGGAGGCAAGAGGCGGCAGAGCGCCGAGGGGATTATGTTATCGAAGATGATGATATGTAGTACAATTCCGCAAAATTAGCCGCTCATATGTTTTGTCCCGG
The DNA here is from genome assembly GCA_006384855.1 of Tetraselmis striata. Classification (NCBI taxonomy): domain Eukaryota; kingdom Viridiplantae; phylum Chlorophyta; class Chlorodendrophyceae; order Chlorodendrales; family Chlorodendraceae; genus Tetraselmis; species Tetraselmis striata. The sequence goes on along the minus strand of VCJN01000160.1, from coordinate 14,361 downwards.
CTTTGACAGTTTCAGCCCCGGACGGCACAAACTACTTGTAGCCATCACGGCCCCCGCCCTTATTTTTGTCCCAGTTTGGACAGAGTTTCAGCCCCCGATGGCGCAAACTTCTTGTAACCATCCCGTTTCCTTCACTCTTTTGATTTGTCCCTGCTTGGACGGAATTGGTTTCCCCGACTTGGCACAAAATGAACCAACCGGCATTCATATTAGCTTGCAATCCCACTGCTGCCCCCAAACCCTAATTTAGACCTAACCACAATGCACCGCGTGCCTCGGGGCAAAATAGGTTGCATTACTGTTTTTTGGTATTGTGTATCTCGCTCAATGAACACTTCATACACCTCAAAACCACGCTTGTTTTGCTTGCCAAACATCGCATACTGCTGCAACTGCCTTAACGAACACGAATATTTGGGCCATTACATAGCCAACGGGACACACGGCCTTCCAAACATTGTTGCCATTCGCAATTTGCCCCCACACCACAATTAACGATTTTTTTGGAATTCGGCGGTTCATATCGTAAGGATGGAATGAATATACATACTTTTCGCATGGCCACACCCCTTCCATAATATTTGTGGCAATACACATAAGTTCAGGAAACCGCACGGACATGTAGCTTACCTTTTACGCACTTACAAAAAATATAATAAAACCTTTGCCCAGTAAGACCTTTTTCGCATGAATACGCTTTGACAATATGACGCTTTTTCATACAAAATAGTTCTTAGATCACGCTCAGACCACACTATATATGCATGCCACTCTCCGTCACCTGCCCGCCCAAGCCGCCGTCACTCACTACCATACATGGCAAACCACTGACCCCCGCCCGCACCCGCCGCATCCGGACATATTATATTGCAATGAAAGCTCTTAGAATGAGACCGATGCCCAGTCTTGTCGTCCGGATTTACGCCAAGAATTAACAAACAACGACATTCAACTGCTTGACACAGATCTACGGACACGTTGCCCGATTTTCTCTCGTATTTACCATGCACTACTTCCACCTTCAAGTTAATCTAGAATTAACAATCGACCATGTCGCCATAACTATACCACCGAAGCAAACTACGACTATGGTAACCGTATTCACAATCACGTAATATAATTCCAGCAACGGGTTATGCTTATAAGTATGCCTGCCCGCCTCGGACAAATTCTGTCTTGATTTGGTCATTCCAAAAGTACTGTACCCACGCTGCCGGCCACCTTGCTTGATGCCGCACGCACTACTATTTGGAAAACATATGATGACCCATTATGCGCAATAGGATTTGCCCACAGACTTGCCCATCGTACCAACCTGCGAAAATTTTCATATCAACCCATAGGCTCCGTGTCTCCCGTACACCCACACATATGCCCCTAGGTAATTGTTCCCATGAACTTTGCTTATCACTGGCATGCCGCCCTCTGCGAAATATCTTTGCCGCTACACCCACACGTGTACACGCATTTACAGTACGAGCCCACTTCATCCCTTGTCGTATCCACGTAGACGCTCCTCGGCTTGCCCGTTTTACTTATTTACAATATTTTCCGCCCTTACAACCTTTATCGCATAATAATGAAAGACCGCAATCCCCGCTTCACCTCGGTTATGACAAAACATTTACCGCTCATGCTCGTTATGTGATAACGCCTGGCAATATACCTTATCCCTCGTCGGTTTTATCTTATGCCACGATGCCTACCAATCCGCAACTACATGCACTCCGCTTGACGCCCGCTACGGCGCAAACCCGCTCCCACCCGCTAACTTGTTGTACCAACACGTGGACTCTGCGGATTACATTGACATCGCCACAACACCATATGCAGAAATACATGACTGGAAGTTAGAGCTCGCCAATACCTGTGTATCAAGCATACGTAGCATATGCCAAACTCGCCCAAGTCTGGATGTCAACGTCACACATATTGCTTCGCATACAGCTTGTCAAACCCCGCCTGCCAATTCCTGCCAACTTTGCTTGCCTTTTGCTATGGCAACGTCACACATATTGCTTTGCAGTCAACTTGCCACAGTCCGCCTGCCAACTCCTGCCAACTGCGCTTGCCCTTTGCTATGCACTGCCATCCCGTATTCCACAATTCCTGGGCGACATATGCAAATCTGAAAAGTCGTAATGATATGCTCCATGATTATGCCCGACACAATCTACTTGTCCCTGTCGCAATGCTTGCGCACACTGATCATCGTGCTCTGTCCGCCGAATACCCCACCCGCTTCCCCTGCGAATCATTCCCACGGGTCTGCTTTTTTTGGGGCCGGGATGGAATGTTAGGGTTACCACCATAACCCTACCTGCATACCTATACCCGCATTCATGTGTACACCCATACCCATACTGTCCACTCACTTATATCCTAGCACGCCTATATACATACTGCTCATCCGCCCATACATGTAGACTGCGCACATGCTACACGTGATCACGCCCACGTGATCATGCCCTCGTCAGCCATTACGCCCCGATGGCTCCCTGATGACTCCAAGCCTAGATTGCATACCCAAGCCTGATGCCTGCGCATGCGACCGACTGCTGAGCCGATAGTTGTATAAAGCCATGCACACCCCGGTGCACTGTAACAATTTCCTTTGCTGCAAACCGTTTCCTTGCCTATGCTAAAGTCCCTCGCCTAAAGCTTACAGTATGTCATCAGTGGGATGAAAACGGTCTATCATCAGTGGGACGAAACATGTCTGTCATCAGTGGCACGAAAACGGTCTGTCATCAGTGGGACAAAATAGGTCTGTCATCAGCGGGACGAAATCGTTTTGTCATCAGTGGGACGGAAACGGTGGGTCATCAGTGGGACGAAATAGGTATGTCATCAGTGGCACGAAAACGGTATGTCATCAGTGGGAAGAAATCGGTATGTCATCAATGGGACGAAAATAGGCATGTCATCAGTGGGACGAAAACGGTATGTCATCAGTGGGACGAAATCGGCCTGTCATGAGTGGGACGAAATTGTTCTGTGATCAGGGGAACGAAAATCGTTATGTCATCAGCGGGACGAAATTGGTATGTCATCAGGGGGACGAACTCGGTTTGTCATCTGCGAGACGAAATCGTTATTTGGATTAATAGTCGCATTATCTGCATAGAACCTTCGCAGATACTTCGGGGCTGGCAGACGAATCAGCCTGCAGAACGACGAGCTTTTTTGGAATCACAATCGCATTCCAAAGTCGTGAAGGAGTTCAAGAAGTTTGAACAGCTCCAACTTGAACTGGAGAAGATCGGCATCAAAGACAAGAAAAGCAGTGAGTTCGCGAATTTTATAGATCTATGCTCGCGCTCCTTCCGGTGAGCGGTTGTCATGGTAGAATTGGTTTTATTGGGTGCTCTTATTATAGTTTTGACTCGGTTGTTTTGCGCAATGCCTTCGAGCCACTTGAGCAGCTTTTTGAAGCCCACCGGCACGGTCGGCTTGGGGTACGAGGATGGAAGGAAGCGAGAGGTAACTACAAGAGTTGGCCGCACACTACGAGCGAGAACTCAATAAGCCCAGGAGTCTCAACCACTGTCGACCAGTTTCTTCCGTCGAAGGAGCAAGGAGCAGTTTACGAAACCATTCGGAAGGCTATCAATGCAATCCTCGACGGCAAGAAGTACGGCTTCGGCAGAGACGGAGCCCACTTCCGAGTCGCCGTCATGAATTCAAGTTGCGACCTGCTCTATCCATTAACCCCCATCCAATATTATCATTCCCATCTGAATACCGAAGCCGTGTTGCTACCCAGGATGATGGCTTTGGCCCCAAGCTACCTTGGCTTGATGAGCCGTCTCTTGCGATCGAAGCAGAGCGATAGCGCGGATCTTCCTGTGGGACATATGTACTTGGTGGTTGGCTTGCTCATCCAATGCGAGCACTACGCGACCTCAAACCTCTACGAGGTGGTGCAGGACGTCAGGGATGCCGGGGACGATGGCCCCATGGCTGCAAGTCACACCAATGCGGAGTGGTTGGCGAAGATCGAGACCTTGAGGTTTCGCAATCTACTGCGTCGGGCGAGCATCAAGCTCATGAATGCCATCGACACGGCCACGCGCAGGAAGCCAATCCAAATGTTGACGCCGGGCGAACCGGCCGGGAAGTGGGGGGGATACCTCTCGGGCCACGTCATCGATCATGAAGCGTCAGCCAAAGTGTCGGATGAGCAAGCGGCCGCAGGCCTTGAGACACACACCATATTCCAAGCCAAGGTTGATGACCTCGGCCCAACCGGCTTCCCAAGAAGTTCCATGTCTTGATTTGTTCAAATTTTCTCATCGCTCCGGTCCTTTGATGGTCTTGATGACCCCTCCTAAGAGATGGATGCCCATGGAGTACTCCGAGTGCCTCCACAACCGTTTCGAGAGCAAATCGCGGCCGCCAACACTAGCTTCAAAAGCCAGGCGTTCCACATCAAGAACCACGTACGGCACGGACGTGTTTGCTTTCGCCAGGCAAGATACAACCCCCCCCCCCCCCCCCCCCCCCCCGAAATGAAAACTAGGGCGTAGATCACTGTGCTTTCATTTATCTCATTCCCGATTTTCCCCGCGCATGCAGCTGAATATCCTAACTGGATCTTCTGGCGTCTACCCTACTCCCAAAGGGTGCCATTTTTTCATTAACCTTGCGGACAAGAAGCTTGGATCCGCAATCAAAGCTGTTCAGAAACAAGCTGAGAGCCTTACCTATCACGTCATGACTTGGGCCAAAGACTGCGGGATAAGGATGGGCAATTCTCTGCGTCACGACGTTGAGTACTACCTCTACGTCAGGAAGGCCCCGCCCAACATCGTGGCTGGCAACATTTGCGCCTTTGATCCCCGCGGCTGAGATTTGATTCGTGGAACGTAGCCGCCTTTGCTTGTTCTAAGCATCACTTTGAGCACGTTTTCTGCCGTGCCTAATTTTCCACGCCCATCATGCTCGGCCACTCCAAAGACTCAGCGAAGTTGAAGGACGAGAACATACAAGCAAACCATGAACAAGTACCAAAAGCTTATCGCGCTCTTTTCCAAGCACCTGAAGATGGCGGCAACATATGGGACAACAATCGTCGACGTCACAACCGGGACCGGGACAACCGCGGTGCGTGAGGGGTGCAACCCGTGTGACCAGTGTCATAAAAATGTGATAAAACATAAAAAATAACGCCTCGTGCGGTTTGCCACGCCTGCCGGTCGCTGCTGCCTTTTGTGTGTTGTGGGATTGGATGAGTCCGGACCACTCGTTCGAACACATGAACTTGAAGACAGTCCTCATTGACAACCAAAAGACGCAAATCGTTGGGATGAAATCCAGGATGAAGTCATGGTTCAAAGAGAAGCCACGGGACGAGACTCATATACTGCGTCCAGATGACTTACTTCGAGAAGTGGCCGGGACTACCCCCGCCGATGACCGTTGAAGAGGAGCGGGAAGAGCGCCAAGCGGCGGAGAAGAGGTCAAGAGGAGACTCCAGGCGGCAGAGGGGATTATGTGGTCGAAAAGTACACTTTTCCACAAAATTAGCGGCTCATATGTTTCGTCCCGGCTTAGACGGAGTTATTTCAACTCTCAACGCCACAAACTACTTGTAACCATCACGTTTCCTTCATCACTCGATTTGCCCCAACATGGACGGGATGAATCAACCGGCCTTCATGTTCGCTATCAATCCCACTACTGACCCCAAACCCTAATTTAGACCTAACTACAATGCACCGAGTGCCTCGGTGCAAAATAGGTTACTTTATTGTGCCAATCCTACTGGCATATTTGGTCCTATGGCCTATTTTGCAGTTTTTGCAGCACAAGTGATGCCAAACACTTATGACTATACCTTATCTACTTGTGTTATGCCTGATACTTATGCACATATGACAATTATGCCGGAACAACTAAATACGCATGCGCCTATGGTGGTTGAAATTATGTTATGTCGGATGTACCCCCCGCCGCATCTATGCCCAACCCTGGTCCGGTCCCGCGGGGCGAAAAAAAACTACATGTACGTAAATACAAGGAAATAGCAGCAGCATAACTGGAATTTTGGAAAACGCTTGCATGGTCAGCAAGGGTGGCAATACACGGCCAGGACAGGCACCACCGTAAAACTTTTCTGCCACCTACGCGCGCTAGTACCATACCGGTACCGTCGTTACGAAATACAGACCAGGATTTGCGTTTATTTGTTTACGCAATAGTCGCTAATACACCCGAGCCATCAGTAATGCGATAGAGATAGGAAATGCCCTGTAGTAGGTGTTCCTCTTGTAAACAGTGTTTTAATACGGGGCAGCATCTCACAAATTTACGCAGTGCGTGGTACAAATTTTCGCGCAATAAATACCGTATATATGCCGTATTGTCAAATCGAAATATTAGTATCCATACGCGGCCCACGCCATTACGGGTAGTAGCGGACCACGCCATTACGGGTATATTAGTAGCGCTACATACATTAGCTCAGCGTTATAATTTGATTGTTATGACCGATAGCGTATATATATTAAAAATATAGAACAACTGTATCTGCGAGAAGTGTACGGGTGATGTACCCAGGTATATACGTCACGATTCCATCCGAACGAATCAGATGTAATCCTTATCAGCGCTACTGGCTCCAAGGCAAGCTTAGCAGCAGCCATCAATAATGCGCAACCCGGTGGCCCGCATCTCTGTCGGATGACCTTCGCGCCTGCTGCTTGCTGCTTGGGCGGGGGTGCTGCCAGTAGCGACCTACAGCGCTGCTGATTTATTGCGCTGCTGCTGAAGCACATCAGCAGCGCAAGTTCCAGTAGTGCGGTACTGGTACCCGTACGACGAAGCTACAGGTAATCTAACGACTAACGTAAGGATTTAATACAAAGTCGCTACAAGTATCTCGCCGACTGGACAGCGTGGATGACAATTTCCTGATATCGTACCCGTAGCGACCATGACACGACATTCTACATCATGGCTTTAAAAAATCGCGCACTACCAACAGAACCAACAGCAACCATATAGAGGGTTGCCAGAAAAAGAGAGACACAAATTAAAGCCTGAAACCAAGGTCGAGCAGGAGGCCAGGGAGCCAAGAACCAAGGGGGGGCCAACCCGCGTACAGGGTAGCGGCTATGATGTGACGTGATTCTAGCGACCGATATTCAGCCTGATATGAATAAGCCGATATCAGCATCGTAGTACAGGAGTACCTGTCATGGCGACTACTCAGTAGTTTCACTGGATATCCAGGAAACTCAGTGAGGACGATTATCTTTATATTTTCGATTATCTTTTATATTACAGGAGATACTGTACCAGTGGTTGTGCCTCAGTGCCTCAGTGCCTCAGTGTCCAGAGTAGAGTCCGCCGTTCCGCAGTTCTATATTTAAAATATGCAGCCCATCGTCCACAGGATTTCTTGGCGTAATTTCATCACGCGTAATAAGGGGTTCCCGCGGCAAAATGATACCGGTAGATAGCGCAGGAAAAATCGCACTAAAATTATTCAACGGTCGTACGCAGCACATATCCAAAAAATTGCTACTAGTAGTAGAGAATGTACCTGGGTACTGCATTGTGCCTCGCATTTTGGCCCGAAACCGCTACCTGTACCTGGGTATCGGCTAGCACAGCATCCGTCGGGGATGAGATTAAGAGATAGGTGCTATTTAAATCGATTTAGTCGCTAAATAACCTGTAAGAATTTCAACGTGTTTGTGTGCTTAAATATATCACACACCTGAGGTACGGGTACTGCTCTCGTCGATCTGTGGCAGCACGCAGCATCATCATATATGCACCTGCCCGCAAAAGCTTTGCCCCCCTTGTCAAGCATGAATTGTAGATTGGCCCATTATCAGCCCTCGCCTATGTTTCCGGCCGCGCCCTTCCCTGTGCCATACATGAGCATGATACCGTGCGTGGGGCAACCACCCTAAATGGCGTTCGTTGTGCTCTCGTAAGAGCCATATGTGTGCGTGTCATTGTTTAGAGCTAGTAATGAATTTGATAACCCAATGTCACACGAGGGCACAATTTTTTATAGCACGTATATGTTCTATGCGTATGGCTGCACGACAAGAGTTAGCTCTAGCATCGTGGAACACATTCACAAATGCGCGCTTGCCCCGCCGTTGGCATGCTCATGCAAGTGATCAGTTTCCGCAAAACGGCCAATACTGCAATGTAGGTCTGCTCCAAAGCCAGCCCACCTATAGCGGTTGTCCTCATTCAATGCGCCCTTGGTAGAGCCGGGCTTCAGCCCATATAACGTAGGGGTGCAACCTTGAGTCAACGGGTGAATCCCTATGGTTTCCTACTAGGGCATCGTCTAGAGTATATGATAGGGATGGCCATCAATATACGCTCCCATATTTTGCTATTGGGCTGCGCCTAGAGGGCCCCCACGAGGGAAAAATCCGCCCGCGGGACGATTACATCGCCTTATTATCGGCCATTATCCCTTTCACCGTTCCGCATGGCAAGATGGCAGACACCTCGTCAGCCCCGCCCCGCAAGAATAATTAGATGTAGACCCCTTGTCTGCTCATGCGTTGCAGTTCACTAGTTACCTCCTCTTCATTCCTCCAAATAGCACATATAATGAAACATGTCAAGCATCAATATCTCGACAGCACCCATATTTCATATGTAAAGCCTATACAACCACAATCACAAGGGCCGCGCCCACATGGATCCAACTCGCATATTATTAATTGCTGCGCATGCATCGTCTTTAGCCGCTCCGGCAGCGCGGCCCCGCTAGCTACACCCCGCCCGCAACGCACCGCATCAGCCGACCGCGAGCCCCCCGCCCCCTCACCCCAGCGACGCCATATGTCAACGTAACACCGCATCAACCGCCGAACTGGGAGCAGTAGCGGTGTTGTGAGTGCTGGTGAGCGAATAGGCGAGCAGACTGAGATGCCGTGGTGATTCGACGTAAAGCTAATGCGCGACAATGATCATGTGGCCACGCGACTGTACCTGCTGCCGTGCTCGTATCGTTGTATATTTCATGTTCTATAGACCGAATTCACGGGCAGACTGCGGAATCTGCAACGACAAACATGCTAACGGGCAGCGCAGAATTTGACGTTTGCGCTCCATTACACATGCATTAGCGCTTTATATATCGATGAGCGCGACGTGACGCCCCCAGATCGCGACTTTTCTGCTATAGCATTTTATATGCGCATTTTCCTGCGGGGTCTCTAATATGTCATTAATACAAGTGTTGGTGTGAATCGCAAAAGGCATATAAGAAATCCACCGCTAGAAGCTGTACTACGAGATCAATACAAGCCGCTTAAAAGCGGCCCGTACCCCGCATGAAGCGGGATGGATGAGTGATGCAAGCACCTCCTCCGCTGCCGCTCCCTTCGCCACCCCCGCCATCTATCGCCCTTGAACTGCGCGGTTGCCTGCGCCATGGCCGTTGGGTGAAGGCTGGCCTCGAGCCGTTTGTCGTCTAGGGCACTGAGGAGGACGTCGACGCCATTGGTGGGGCGGTCGGCGGCGGTGGTGTCGAAGAAGCGGGAGCAGTAGACGAGGCGCTCGACGACTCGCTTTTCGCCGGCATGTGCTGTATGTCCCGCACTCGAATAAGCGCCGGAGGTAGGTGAGCCGGTCCTCAAGAGCATGCCCGCACGTTGCGATCGTGCGATTCGCGGAGTCGGGTAGCGGTTGGCGTTGGCGTCCGCGGTGTCGCGAGCGGTTGCGTTTAGCGCGCAAAGCGTTGCCACAACCTCCGTGAGCGCCACGTGCGCAGAGGCGGTAAAAACTCCATGGCACGGCAGGTGGCGATAGTCCGTAAACGCCGCGTTCTTCTCGTCGGTTATAGGTAGCGGTCCCACTCGTCGTTGCGTGGGTTCCAAAACCCGGGGGCGGTGAGTCCTACGGGGGGGGCACAGGCTCGGCGTATGCCCATGACATGTAGTCGATCCAGTCACGCGAGTCGGTGAACGCCGCGTGGCCGTTTTGCAGGGAACCGGGGGGAAGGGTCGTCCTCCTCCTCGTCACCCTCGAGGCCGTCGGCTGGCGTTGCGGGAAATAATGGGCTTCGGTTTTGGTGGTTGATAAATGGAAGAGGTGCAGGTGTCTAGCTCGTCGAGTCGTAGCATCATCCGTTGCACTAGCGCAGTGAGGCTAGCGTGTCAGCGGCCGTCGCACTCGCGGCGTTGCCCCCACCGCCCTCCTTCGAATCGTACAGGTCGTCAAGCAACCGGATGTTCGCCATGATACGGCTTGATGTCATTAATTGCACTCGCAACGAGCGGATGGCGTCTAACTTTTTGTGAGATCGTGTGTCACCTTACAAGACTGTGAGAGTCTCGAAGCCGTTGCGCTAGCGGGAAGGTGGCACAAATGCAGAAGGTGGAGACACTTCCGTGACGCAGGGCGTAATGTAGGAGTGAGGGACGGATGCCGACACACGGTTGTAGCGTACTAGCCGCGTAGGGCGGAATCGTCGGGTGGCCTGTCGTACGTCGCCTTTTGCAACCCTTTAGAATTTCAACATGACCATTAAGGATTAAACTACTTCCATGAGCAGGCAGGTAGGCACTGGGCAGAGGGAGGCACAGCCAGTTTTGCCAAAGGACCAGTGTCGGTGAATTACATCGGCGCTGAGGCATGGCAAGACATTCATGATGGGAGTGGAGGGTGGGTGTTGCGCAAGCAACGGCAAAAGGGATGGACTGTGCCGAGTCCGTGTCCCGCCTAAATAGCCAGTGCTGTCGAAGGGTCAAGAGCTGCTGCCACCAACCCTCCGGTGCCGGGGATGCCGGCGGCCGATGTACGAATCGGCGCAGGAAGATTCTGGAAACTTCCGGTGCATCGTGGCGCCGATTGCACACGGCCGGCTAGGGCTGGCACCGCTATAGGATTGGGGCATCACTCGGTTGTCGCTTTCTAACCTCAGCTAATACTTAACAACGATTAAACTACTTCCATGAGCAGGCAGGTAGGCACTGGGCAGAGGGAGGCACAGCCAGTTTTGCCATGGAAGCCGAAGGCCACAGCGGCATGGCGGCGCGCGCTTCCCACGTGCCCGCTAGGCCGATGTTTGAGAACAAAATAACACACCGACGGATGCGCGGGCCGGCCACACGAGCGGCGGCTGTCTCCACGCTCCCCGTACATCGCTTGTGCGCAAGCTGCGGACGCTCCACTTGCCGAGCAACGAGCACGGCTCGCGCGACGCATCGGAAGCGCCGCGGAGCCGATCGTGCAGGCGAACGCGGGACGCCAGGCTAACGCATGGACCGCAGTGTCGCGACGACACGCGCAAGAAGATGCGATTCGCCCCCCTCTCCAACGTCTCCACCACGAGGCGCTCGAGTAGCGCTCTTGTGACACGTCGCGCGCGAAAAGGTCGCCAGTAATTTCAGAAGAAAGCTTCGGCGGCGCCACACGTCGCTCGGAAGCCGTAGTTAAAAAACCGGCAGATCAGCGCATGTCGCGCCGGGATGTCAGCAGGGTATCAACTCAATTGTCGTCTCGCGCAAGGGTGACGGACTCCCGCCACGCCGAAGGCAAGCAGAGGTCGGAGGGATCCGGGCTGCAAGCACCATGGACGGCTGATACCACAGGGGTGTCGAACGTCACGCTGGCGGGCGAGCAACGCGCGGGGCCGGCGCGCGATGGGAAAAGCGCCGGCGTGCTACGCCATACGGGCCGGCGCGGCTAGCACGCCCGCTCTGCGCGATTGGGCGGCCCATGAACAACCTAGCAGCGGAACGCCATCGCTGCGGAGGTTTAACGTGCGCCGATGATGCCGAGCACACGGTCCCTCACGGCGCAGAGCACCGTGCGACCGTTTGTTGCGCAAGCAACAACAAAAGGGATGGACGGTGCCGAGTCCGTGTCCCGCCTAAATAGCCAGTGCTGTCGAAGGGTCAAGAGCTGCTGCCGCCAACCCTCCGGTGCCGGGGATGCCGGCGGTCGATGTACGAATCGGCGCATGAAGATTCCGGAAATTTCCGGAGCATCGTGGCGCCGATTGCACACGGCCGACTAGGGCTGGCACCGCTATAGGATTGGGGCATCACTCGGTTGTCGTTTTCTAACCTCAGTTCCCCTACCTCTTGGGTTGAGCGGAGGAACAGGAGAGCCCTGGAATATGAGAATCGATACCGGTTACAATACGGTTTTATCACGGATTTTTAGGCGTCCTCCGTCCGTCCTCCGTCCGTCCTCCGCCATACGCGCTTCGTGCATGAACCGTCATACGTTCGGTGTTCGCTCGTTTGATTTCACGGTACTGGTACGTGTACGGGAAGGTTCTGAATGGATGCGCGTGTATTCTAGCCCAGGCACGTCATATATTCGTCTAAAACGCCAAAATAACGCGGTACCGCAGCGCGTTTCTACTGCTGAATAAGCAAGCGAGACCATTCAGCGACTATTCCTTACTTATACGGTAGTCAAAGTATATCCTGTAAAATGATGCTGTAAAAAGGGGTCGCCGCGGTGCGGGGGCAGTCCGCCGACCCGGGGCCCGGCGTCCGTCGACGGACGGGCGACGGTCGAACGACGGCGTCCGGCGTCCGGTGCCGGTACAGGCGGCGGGCATGGCGATTCGCGGCGTGCCCGCCCCGTAGACCTGACGACCGGCCCGACCTGCGCGGCCTCGTGCGGGATGCGGGCCGCCTGTAGGCGGCTTGTACTGTATTGCTGATCTTGTAGTGCTGCTTTTTTTTGGGGGGGGGGGGGGGGGGGGGGTAATACAACTTTTAGCGGTGGGTTGGGTACTGGCCTTTTTGTAATGCACACCAGTAGACAGCGGCCCGCTTTTACGCGGCTTGCAGATTTAATCTGTTTTCCAAACTAATACGTCTCTTTTAAAAAATAAATTACTGACAAATCTAACGCTAAAAGCATTATTACCCGGAAACAACAGTATTACAAGATCAACACTACAAGCCGGCTGAAAGCGGGCCGCATCCCGCACCAGGCTCAACCCCAGAGGTAGGGGCACCTCCAAAAATCCCCGCCCCGAAGCGCCGCTTAGTTAATACTTAATATCGATTAATTAGCGACCATGGTCGTAATGTGCCGCCAGGGCTTTCCGTAACCGGATCGTGAGAGCTACTGCCAAAACTGCCGTACCAGTAGTTTCCGCAATAGAGACCTCTAGCACTTTTCTGGGATTAGGATTAGGATGGCGGGAAATCGGCTATGAGGACCCGCGGAACGTACCATATTGATTACTAATCATTGCTGACGCCATCGATGGTACAGACGCGCGCCCATCGCGCGCCCGCGCCGGGCAGCGAGCTAGGCGAAATTGCGTCCAGTGGATCGCGTGGCGCTCGCCAGATTCACTTCTGTTCGTCACGCCAACAGCCTTGCTGCAACAGCATACCCCAGCCTGGCTTGCTTGATCGTGCTACCTGCGCCTTCCAATATGGGTTATGCACGCGTTGGCACCCTAGGCCGGCGATCTTTCTCCCCTTGCGCCACTGGTGTACGCCACTATGAACGCTGCGCGACTGGATGAGAGCGAGACACAGGCTGCCGGAGGATCCATGCAAACATAGGTGGATTTTGAGGAGCTTCGTGGCGACGGGGACGTGGGATCGGCTGCGTTTCGCAAGCGCTTCAGGTTCCGACATGACCAGCTCGCTAGGCTAATCGAGGCACTGAAGATACCACCAACGATGAAGACAAGGAATCGGGAGCGGTTCACTGCGTACACATGCATGTGCCTTCTTTGCGTAGGCTAAGCTCTGCGCAAACCTTGGATGATATGGCCCGCGAGTTCAACATGAGCCCAAAGCGAATTAGCATCATCTGCACACATATGGTCAAGAGGCTCAACACGGAGTGGGGTCACATTTTGTACCGGCGCCTGCCATGTGACTACTATAAGCTTATGCGCGCGCCATAGCAGCCAAGGCAGGCTGTAACGTCACATCTATCATCGGCTTCATCGATTGCACAATTCGTGGCGTAGCCCGCCCCACGCGCTGGCAGCGGGCACTGTATAGCGGCCACAAGCGTTATCATGCCCTGAAGTACCATGGCGTTATGCTACCTGATGGGATCATGGGGAGACTATTTGGACCTCTCCATGGTGCCATGTATGACTCCAAGATCCTCAGAAAGTCAAGGATCGAGCGCTACCTGGCCCGTCTATATCGCCGCGCGGTGTCCGATAATGGTCACCGGAAGACCTGGGCGCTTGTATGGTGATCCTGCTTACTCTTTGTCCACTAATATTCAATGTGGATTTCAACGTCATGAGCGGCGCCGTGGGTCTATTCAAGACTGGTACAGCACCGCTATGAATGCCCCCCGGACGTCCATGGAATGGGGATTTGGTATTGTCAAGACGACGTTCCTGTGGCTGGCCAAGAAAGATGCGCAGAG